>DWEJ01003866.1:0-10109 GCA_018245835.1 Mysoria sejanus stolli | reverse complement strand
CGACCCGGGAATCGAACCCGGGACCTCCCGATCGGCAGTCGCACTTGCAACCAACACGACCAACGAGGCAGTCAAGCCTAGCCAAATAGATAACAATAATTAACTTAATAAATATGAGAGTACTTATGTTGACATTTACATAACATAAACATAACCTCGTATGCTAATCCGAAATTTTATTCCATTCAATCGTAATCAACCAACTTTGTAGTTCATTTTCAAAGTAGTCAGACATCACACGGGTGCCTATATATGGGCCTAATAATCATGTTTATCTTCACAAAGTCAAATGAGACGTTACGAAATTGGAGCTTGGCACTTGGCACATACGTCTATTTTAGTCCACAGAATATACTTCAATAGGACATGACGTATCTTCAAATCTAACGCGTCTTGTCTATATACTAACATATTTACTGACGCGTGGGTCTGAGTCTGGGTACATTTTACATAACGCATAACGTGACGTTAAACGTACGTGATTGGTTACGTAATAATTCATTTTTTAAATAACAATCATAATACGTAACATTATGTAATATAACAAAGTTTCATAACATTACCAAATTGTTGAACACCGACACGTGTAAATTCTCAAAAATAGAGCACATTTATTTCACAATTCAAAAAAGTGTGAAAATAAATTCCTTTTCGATGTTTTCTTAACTTATAACAACAGAGTACTGTTCAGTATTTGAATAGAGAACAACAAGTAATCAGTTGAAATGGAATGGTATAATATCTTAATGATATTTGTATTTTCTTCGAGTTTCTCGAAAGCGCTTCAGAAGTTCAGGTGTGACTAACAAGGCTTTTGTATGTAGCAGTTAACCGAGATTGTTCTCCTGTTCTTGTCTCTTTACAGACAATACGTAGCTATTTTTTCATGCTCTCTTAGAATCTTTATTCACAAACACGAAAGCGTTCAAGGGCACAAGTACTGCTTTTGAACAGATTTTAACTAAAAATTTTTGATGTCTCAATTCAAAACTACCTGAGAGCGTCATATACAAGAGAGAACAAATATAAATAGATTTTTCTGGTTGAAACAGGACTTAGTAATTATAATTTGAATCTAGGTTCTATACGTAATACTAATATTATAAGAAGTCTAAAATTAATCTGTTATTTAATGTCTTAGTGTTTGAAGCATTAATAATTTATTTTCCTAGTCACATTTGTGATCTGTTTTATTAAATGATTATATTAAATATTGAATGATTAAGTAAATTAGTATCTACGTGTATGGTATCTACATTATATTTTGAACAAGTTACTGCTCGTAAACCACTTATATGAAGACTTCATTCATTCACATTCATTTAAAAAAAAAGGGCAAAAATATGTCCTCTAGCAGATTGTTAAATTAAAAAAATAAAATATCTTAATGAATTTTCAATTAATATAGTAATATCTTGAGAATAGTAGACAAAGTAAGAAAACCAGATAATTTAATACGAACTAAGAATTTTAATAAAGACAGACGCATTAAGGAATTTCTTGTTGCTCTGATGGTAGTTTTACTAGTCTAACATAACTTGAGAAAAAAACGTTGGTATATTTACTCATAACACGAAACACTAGATCATATTTGATATTAGAAAACTTATTCACGTCCTACAGTAACGAGAAGCGGCTCGGAGACTCCGGCCGACGCATATCGAGCCGTACTGAATAATTCTGTTATGTATTCGCACTCTCCCAACTCAATAAAACTATTGAGTTACACTCGAGAATTAGGTACACTTACGAGTAAAGTTCAGCAGTTGCATTACACCATTTACTAAAGTGATTAGTGCGTTAAATCCATATAGCTTCATTACAAAACACGACAATTGACTTAATTACATTTTACATTCTGTGCTCAGGACTTATTCGAAAATGTAGTTTTATTCGAAAATGTGGCTGCAAGGTTCAATAAGATTCCCTTCTATAATTTTCCAATAATATAATTGTCTGTCATTTTACAAAGCATAGATACCAGTTCTGTTAATAGCTTGTTTTCCCATTCAATGCATTGTTACAAAAGACTTTTATTGAAGATTGTATCGTCAATGAAATACCTATTGAGTAACTTAGCAAACACCGGCCATACCACAGTCGCATAATTACATGTCGATATAAATGATATAAGCGGCATCAGGAGTCCGCAGGAATTTAATTACAGAGGAATGCCCGCTGACAGGAGGAAATGAGAATGGTAAACATTAATATTACACATAAAATAATCGTAGTTATAGAGTATGTACATGTTTGTAATATGTATGTATGCAATAGGTAGTATATACATTTATGTGTGTAGTATTACGTATATGTATGTGTGTATAGTTTATAGTTTAGTTACAGTTATTTAGTTTACAGGGAAAACGTGGGAGTGTAATGCATTCTTTCGCCTACCACTTCGGGGATTACAGGCGTGTATCACGTATACAGTTATAGTATATCGCACGATGATTATAGTTATAAAAATATAATTTCGGATAATAATTTATGGTTGTGCAGTAAGACGGGTACCTATACCAAATTCATTTTTCACGTCACGAATTTCACATGTGGAGAGTCAAATAGAGTTCTATCTAAGCTATTACAATAATATAAAGAGAGTTCAGAAAACTTAGTGTGAATTTTTATAACCGTTAAATATAAGCAGGAATTGAAGGTTTTCGAAGCCAAATAAAAATCATATTTAAATATACACTGAAATTGTATCGATTTTATATCACATTAGTATGAAGTCCGTTATAGAGAACTGTACAACGGCTTTATGAAATACTTTATAAAGCTTTATATAAGCTCTTCAGTAAAGATAGATTATAATGACGATGTTTGCCTACTGTAGTCCTCAGAAGTCGAACACAGTAAGCAACAGGTGAGCTTCCGGTTGCCAGGAGAAACAAGACGCGGGGAAATTGAGAAAAAACGATGTTCACACATTAACATACAGTATTTTGTTATTTTTTAATACAACATATATATATCTAAGTATTTTAGAAAATTACCTAAAGGTAACAAAAATCTCTAATTAGTTTTTATTTTCTCGAACACTTGGCATTTTAGCGGATTTTACGTGTTATTTGGAATGCAGGTCAAAGGATAGTGCGATGAAGCCGGTAATAGAATAGTTTAACTAACAAATAGATGAAAAACCCACACGTTGTGTAAATCACCTAGGCCTGCGTTCCACTCGCGCCGCCCGGGTATCGATCGCCTGCCGTTATATAACCCCGCCCCACCCGCTTCACCCACCAGATATTTTTCAGCCGTATCATTCACGTGTTCCGTAGCCTGAAACCATCCCACGGAACCCTGGCGCGAGCTCCACTGCGCATCGGGTACGGCGCATCCCTCGCCTGCTTTCAGGCTCCCAGTTGTTACCGAATCTCCTCACAGCGACTACGTGCGAAGACAATACGAACCTGTGTTTTGTTTCGTCTTCGTGATAAATGCTCTAAGGTGAGTACTTCAAGTGGACCTTTAAATGGAACTTTTATTTTTGTTTTGTTTTTCTATTTTTCCGCACACGTGTGACTGACTGAGGCTGACATCAGCGACCGCGCTGTGTAAAGCTAAAAGTGTTGTGTATTATTTTCACTTTGAGGCACTTGCGCGGAATAAAATCAATTGAATTAGCGATAAGTCTGAGTCATTGTAAAAAATATTTTTTCAACAATGACCGATTATTTTTAAAATATACTAATATGTAAATGAAAAATTGAAAATGTACATGTTAAGAAGCGAAAGCCTATACTAGAGTGTATATTTTATGTGGTTGCTTACAAATATACGGAATTATAGTACTTTCTTTTATGTAACGAAATGTTTTGCTGACAGCAGCTGAAACTGAAAAGGGAGTAAGCTTGTTGAACAAACAAGAAGATATTGAATTTTTCTTTAGGAATTTAATTATTAATAAAGAAAGCTTGGAACATTGGTTTAATTAAAAGGATTATGTAATACAACATATAGATAGGATTGGAGCAAAGAAACGAACAAAAGGAAATGTTTGGATAAAAGCGCTGGGATCCAAGTGGCTGTCAAATATTGTGAAACTCACTGTAAGAGATTACGGCTATTATTCTTTGTGTCGCTTTCCAGTTTTCTTCGCAGAATTTTTCTCGCGGTCAGCTTAGTTACCTCTTAAAATGTATAGTACAATATAGTAATATTGGAAACTTATAGAAGTTCACTATAATATTTAATGTTGTAAAAGATGCTTTACGTTTTACTCCTGTAATGGATCTTAGTTACTATTAAATAATATTAACTTTTGGCACCATTGGAATTTTCTAACTTAGATTTTTAGTAGTTGCTCGTAGTCTGGACATGTGCACAGTGTATGATATAGGCTCACCACCATGGCGGGATGTAAACGTGACTGTTGAAACGTTTTTGATAATAGGCACATGGTACTGAGAACTTATATTAAATAAACAATTTATTAAATATTATTACAATACATATTTTTAGCGAGGGTGTCATCACAATAGCGAAGGACCCGTGATTGAAGGTTTATCTTTCAGAAGCTTTTCAACGAGCCATTATGTCCTCTTGTAATGGGTTTTATGCTATGTGAACTTGAATTTAGTTTGTTTATTGCTCATGACATTGAATGAAGGCTGAAGGGCGGGAGCGGACAGTACATCTATTGTTAGCAAATAAAATAAACGTATCAAAAATCCTGGAAGATAAGCTTCGCGACTAGTTTCATATCTGGAATAGTTTAAACGAAATTTATCTCTATTAATTATATTAAATTTTAACATCAAAGCTTAAGACAGTGGAAAGAATAAACAGAATAAACGCCACATCTTTATCCGTTTGTGCTCGTATGCTTTTTCGCGTTGCTTTTGATCTGTACGGGGTAATTGACAGATTACTATTTAATAACTGGTGAAACGTGGGAGTGTTCTGAATTTCTCTGCCCACTTCGTCAGGGATTACAGGCGTGAAGTTACGTTACGTTAACAACTTGTACAACTTGAATCTTTCGACTTACCTACACTGATGACATCACATCTGTTGTATATTAAATACGACCTTCCCACTTAAATTCAGATTTATATACATACATACGTAGCCTACAGTGATCCTAAAACAAATGAACTCAATATTGATTTCTCCAGTGAAGACATTTATTCCAAAAGTGAAACAAATAGGGAAAGTTAAAATCTATACGAAATTTATACCGACAGCTCAGTTGTGTGCTAACGGAGAGGCCTGTCTAGCAGTGGAAAAAAACTGACAACAATGAAAAGTCAAGTCAATTACGTAATGACGGAAACGATAGCTGAAATAATTCTTGTATTTCGCTATATACGAGTACTATAAATTTTGTAAAAGAAAATGGCGTAATGGAACAGCAAATAAATCAATACCGTCGTGCCACAGGTTAGGTAACGCGATATGTATACCCTGCTACCCATAAATCGTTTATGCTTAATAAAGATGAAGGTGTAACGACTCTCAATGGAAAATTCGCAATCCGGACGTGCAGACTTCCGTTCTTTTATATTTGATACGAGAATCATTATTAAGAACACACAGTAGGGCACCAGTTAGGCATAATGAACCGAAAAAATCATTTTCGTGTAACACATTAAATCAAATCTTTTAATTTTGTCCCAATTTTCGTATTCAACAAGTTGTTATATTTTATATTAATATTAATTATGAACTTCTTTGTTCCAATTGTCAACCTTAAACTTTATAATACTTACAATTATTCCCGATCAGATCATACGCAATTTAATTATTTAGTTTTAGAACAAAATTATTTTGTTGCAGAACTGTAATAATGAAGACCACATGGGTGTGGCTAGCGGCCGCACTATTGGTGGCTTGTTCATACGCGGATCGCGGAGGATCTTTGCGCGGCGCTCTTGAGGCACTCCAGCGTCGCCAGCGTGGACGTGTGCACGTTGCCATCCCCCCTCCTACCGATTATGATGCTCTGTACGAATTTGTACCACCGCAAGTACAATATCCAGGTATTATACTATATGCATAGTAGATATCAGCGATTCTATTTTAAAATATTCAGAACGTACGTAATATTTTACTAAAGCTCACCTGATAAGATTTCTTATTCCACAGAAAACGATTACGTTGATGTTGAAGACTTTAATGAAGACCAAGCACCCAAATATATTGTCAAGCTCCTAGACGATAACGAAAAGCCGCCCGAAACTTATGAATATAAAATAATTAAGAAGAAGAACTCTCGTTTAGATGATTCGGGCTTGGGAGCTAAAAAAGAATCAGCTTTTCGTGAGAGGGCTCAACATTCTGATAATGAAAGATTGCGTGATTTATTTATGGATAGAACTGAAACTGAAGGTAAAGAAGATGCGCTGCAAGATCGGGTTGAAAACGATGCTGAGTATGCGCTACTTTTAGGACAGCTTTGGTCAAAATACAAAAACAATCGAGCTCACTCTAATAGTATAGAGACTGCACCACAAGGTATAGTAAAACTGTATAAAGAAAAAATAGTCAAGAAACGATATCCAGAAAACTGGGGTCCCATTGCATTTAAGAGGAAACGGAGTTCAGATGCGGATACAGAACATATAGAATTTGAAGGAGATACCAAACAAGGAGCAGGAGCTGCCGATCCCAATTATAACGCTTATGAAGTTTCTGATGATGATAAAGATGACATGAGGGAAGAATACGCTATTGCTTTTCAACCACTGGATGATGAAAATGTTTCTGATTTATCAGATGATGATCAATATACGTATGATGGAATTGAAAAGCGTTTCCCAGTTTCAAAACGTAGCAGCAGCCCATACAATTCTAACATGCAAAAGAAAAGATATGCCTTGAACCAAAATAAACATGGAAGTACTAAAACCTTCAGAAGTAGTGCGGGTACAGATCCTAAAATTATAAGAGACCTATCAAAGATATTTGGAGATTCAGAGTTAGAATATATAAAGACTCCGGTTAAGCGCAGTAGTGATCATGCTGATGTTACTGATGACGTGAAACCACCTACTTTAACAGTTACAAACAATAGTACACATGAGCTTAACAATGCTACATCTCTAGACGATGATAGCCATGAACAACTTGGTCATAATATTCATCATCCCGGTTTTTCTGGAAAAGAAGTTGATTCAAACCATGAGCATCATGCTCATAAAGCAGATAACATGGAATCGGAGAAACCAAAAACTATAAAAAAGAAATCTATTGATTGGTCTGACTATTTTGGTATCGACAAACGTTTAAAATCTGTTTCATTTGTTAACAATTTAAGTCAAGACAGGCTTAAAAAGCAATACTTTGATACGTTCAACAAGGAAGTTATATATCCATTAAATTCATTTCGTAAACATACCAACGTAAAACGCAATTATGTTCAATCTAAGCCAAAAGATGAAAGGGAAGTTCACGTGGATGCAACAAAGGCTCTGGAAATTCGGGATGCTAAGCGAAATACAGCCGCTGATAGTGAAACAAAATTGGATAACATTGATAAGAAATTGAAAAATATGGAAGGGTTGATAGTTGACGAAGCTCTTCATTACTCCAATATTGGGGAAGAGCTTGATTCCAAAGAGGAGCAGGAAGTCAAAGAAAAGCTTTTATCACGACTGGCAGCGGCGTATAGTTTGGAAAAAATGCGAAAAGCCTTAAAAGAATTTAAGCAAAGCCTACAGACTCACAAAACCTTAGCTTCAAAGTCCATCGATCCTGAAGAGATTAAGGATAAAAGAGTTGCGATTAAAAAGGAAAAGGCGTACTCGAAGGATATCCCGACATTTGACAAGCCCGATCCTAAAGAAAACGACTTCGAGGATGAACAAGGCGCAGGACACTACTTGAATGGAAAAATCGAAGAGGAATTATCTGAAGGTTATATGGGTGGAAGTGGAAGGCACAGATTACCAGTTATGTCAACAGGTAAGATTATTTTATTTTTTCTTTCTTCTATACCTTTCCAGTCGTTCACAAAGTTTTAATTGGCGTGCAAATCTGTGTATTTTACAGCGAGGTCAAGCGGTTCATGCCCGGTTTTGGCTAAGATTATGCAAAGATGCCGTGGTGTTGATCTATTGGCTGGTGACCGCGGTCAGCTGTTTCTACCCTTATGCAGTCTCCATCAAATTTGTTACCTCTGCGTAAGTATTAAAATTTTGAAAAGTCGATAATAAGAATATATCACTTCAATCATGTATTAAATTTTTATACTTTTCTTAAAGGGGGAGGCGCCGCCGACTACTTGTGATTTAGTATTCCTTTCCGAAGCTGATACTACCTGCGAGGGTGATATGAGTTGCCAGCGAGCGGCGCGATCAGCCCTCATGGCCTTGAGAGAACTTCACGACAACCTTGCTGATGAACTTGATGGCGAGTGCGAGGCGAGCCCTTGTCTCCCTGCAACTCTAAAGCTGAACATCGGTTGGCAAAGAGCTCTTCAACGATAAACTGTGGATTTAAGCTAACAATACCCAGTGCGTATTATTATAATGAGCCGATAGTAACTTCAACGTAACATTCGATTGACGATGTCTTTGTCATCAGTAAAGGCTCGGAAGCATACCTTGCAAAATGATACTCGATTCTAGTGATGGATAAATTTATCGCCGTAAACTGTTTATGGATATTTTGGATTGCATTTTTTCTAAATATCACATTGTCTTAAAAATATCACTAACACTTAGTGTTGATGTTGATTAATATTTTTAATAATTTTATCCTTACGCGTCTAACCAGCCATAGACCCGTAGGGATATGCAATTTATAAATTATCGTCACAAATAGACGCCGTTTGCTTAAAACAAATAATTTGCTATAGTTCTTTACGCGAAACTTCTGTGCTTTAATTGTTAAATATAACTTTAATTCTATCTTTATAGTGCATTATGTGGAAATTTTGCTGTATAATGTATAATGCATTTACATTTTGGACGGATAATCTGTTAGATCTAGATGTAAATCTAGAGGAGGTATTCGATGTGGACGCTGTTTGTAAGTGTGCTGAGAAGGTAATTTTATTGTTGTTAAATACGTATTTACGTACATATACAATGTTTGTTTAAATGTGTCAACATAATCTAAGTATTACTACTTATTAAATTATTAAATATATAAACGATGTGTGTAACTTCCAAGTTTATCTGACTATGGTTAAAGGAATCTTAAATTTACTAGATAACTTATAAACTGTTAAAGCGTTAAATTGGATTAAAACAAAAATTTTGACTTATTTATATATGTATATACATATATATTTATACATGTATATATGTACTGTTCGTTGTTTGTGAGAACGATCTATTTGAATCATGGTACGTGACTAAAAAGAAGACTATGATCAATCGGGAGACGGGCTCATCGCTTGTGTAGATAGAATATTAAAAAAAATGTTACGAAATACATACTTGGCATCATATTAGAAAAATACGGAACCTGAGCCCATGTACCACAACTTAGCTCTAGTGCGGCACCTCTAGACTATACTAGGACAATAAAATATTTTCGCTTTCTTATAGCTAACCGAAATAAGGTTAGACATGTCTATAAAATGTAAATGCTAGGATTCCATTTTCTATGTCTTCCGACAGTATTTGGCATTCATATGACGATTTTTGTCTCAGTGCGATGGAATAGATCTCCCATAAACATTTTACATGTTTTCTCTTGAAATTTATAATTAATAGTCCCGTTCTGTAGACTATAGATTGGAGAGGTTTTATGAAACTAGATAGTAGCAACGCAACAGCAAATGCTAAATACCTAGATTTTAAATATAAACTTGAATGTTATCACTCTATTCGTAAAATGTTCAAGTTCATGATAATACACAATTATAAATGGTTTTCGAAATTGTTCGTTTTATTTTAAATAAGCATTTGGAAGTACGAGGATTTTTTATTAAGACAGGATGCGAGAGGGTTCGAATACACACCAGTGTCGTATGACGATAATTTTAATAAACACACAATGTAGCGCAAGTACTTTATATAACTTGAAAACACAACTATGAAACAAGTGCTTGCGCATGGAATCCGTACGAAAAGACATATACGCTTGTCTTAGAAAAGGCCCAAAAAGTTTTCTTGAGGTACCTCTATAAACGTGTGTATGGCTTTTATCCG
>DWEJ01003865.1:0-10110 GCA_018245835.1 Mysoria sejanus stolli | reverse complement strand
TCGACCCGGGAATCGAACCCGGGACCTCCCGATCGGCAGTCGCACTTGCAACCAACACGACCAACGAGGCAGTCGAGCTAGTACTCGTAAATCTAAATTCCAAAAATGTTGTAGTGCCAACTTTATCAATGAGGTGTATGAGCCACTAGTCGATTGTATCGTTGGCCGGGACTGTGCACACCTCTGTCTACCTCTTCGGGGATTACACGCGTGATGCTACGTGAACGGGTTACATCGAGTGACGTCATTAACAATGTGACTGTGTCATGGCACTGAACAAACACGAGGCAGCTGGTCCTGTGTGTCATTTCAGGTCACGCTCACTACCTCACGGTTCAGTGACGTACAGATGCATTCACTGTAGCATTGATATTAGCGTGAAATCAATTTGGCTAAGTTATTAGAGTTATTGATGCAATGGTTAAGCAATTAGTAACTATGTAGGTTTGAGTTCAATTATAATACAATGGTAACAATACGTTAAGTTATGTCGTTATTTCTCCAGAATTCCTATTGTATTATCACGCCAAATCCCTTGCAGGTTACGCAGAGAGTATTGGGTGCCAGATATGTTTATCCTTACAGTGATGATGTCGTTCTACATTTATCACTCTGCGCACCCACGCCGGCAAAACTACTACTGTCTTTTAATTTGTGCCTTCTGCCTATGTCATGAGAAACCTGGCGTAACGATAAAATAATACCATAGATCATAAAAGAACTTCAAAGTTCAGCAGCAATTGTGTTGTTATATTTAAAAAAAATTCTCCGAAAACTTCCATCAAGCCCCCGCGCCTATCATAAACTCATATCATTCATATTTACGACTGCGATACAAACAAGGATGAACAAAAGTTGCCGAGGAGATTCTTCAACGATACAATCTCAAGTACAACAGTTCACGAACAATACACGAATAACTTTTTCTTGCCTTTTTTTCCATTGTACCTCGTTATATTAAGCCGCTATTTAATTATGTACCGGAGGAAACTTTTGTGAGCGCCAGTTTCCATTTCGTATTTTAATGTTTGCGATTCGGCACAATAAAACGTATTCTGTTTTTGGCTTTTATGTTTAACAGATGTTGGATACAGATGTGCTACGAATTACGTATTCATTTTAGAATAGAGTCAATCGCAAATAGCTTTGAAAAACTCAGCAGATCAATCAAATATACACAGCGCTTCATAACGCGATTAGTGAACGAACATATTAGAAAAATAATAAAAAAAATAAAAAATAAAATAATCTTTAAAGAGATTCCAAAAGATTTATAATTTTTATTAAGGGCCGAAAATACGGCCGAAAACAGGTACTCTGGTAATCATAATCCAAGCCCCCTTCGACCACCTGAGCAAAAAATATTATTTTAACATATTAATATTAAAATTAAAATTTGAAAAAATTCAGGGACTTACGGAATAGTGAACGAATAATAATCCATCGGCAAAAAATTTTTATCGCGATTTTTCAATAAGTTATGCATTTGTTAATTAACAATTTAATGTAGCTTGAATGTTATCATTGCAAGTGCGATAATTGTTAAAATACAAATCTCAAATTTTTATCCGTTCGTGGAACCATTATTCAAAGGCTTATAGATTGCCGTTGGCAGAATTAAAAAAATGTTAATCTCCACTTTATTGTTTACAGATTTAAAATATCTCAAATATTTTTTGAGATATAAGCTAAAAACCAAACCCCTTTTTTTAGTTAATTATTTATAGCTTTTGCAATTATTGCAGCGCATCTTGAATTTTTTCAATAACTTTCTACTCGCGATTTGGAATCGAATGACACCCCAACCATATTTTTAAGAACCGGAGAAAAAACTTTGACCTAAAAGGTATTTGTTGACTAGACTACAACAGCGGAACGATAAAAGCATCGAACAAAAGAAAAAAAAACTAAAATAAATTAAAATCTCAACGAACTTTCAAAAAAAGCTTCCAAATTAAATAAAATCCTATATAATAAAAACCTTATCGATCTCTGGGACAGCTTACAAATTTATGTATAAAATTAATGTTAAACAATTATTATCCAAAATAGTTCAGCCAGAAAACATAAAAACTAATAATACAGGCTAATGAAACATAAAAAAAAGTTTCGAAGAAGCTTTATATCCTTTATAAAGTCAATTACATTGTTCTTATCCGTACATATGTTCTGTCTACGGGTCTCCTTCTTTCCAAAATCTTTAATTATTCATAGATACGCCACAATCCTTTCATCATTCAAACCGAAAACCTATTCTAGTTACCCGAGTTTTCTACCTTCGAGCGTCGAAAGAAATTGATCTTTTCCATTTTTCTAACCAAAAAAAAACCCTTACATGATTTTTTACAGTAACGCGTCAATCGCGAGAAGCTTTTTCAATTGAAACGATATGCAAATATAGTAAACCTCTGGGGAGGGTTACGGAGGAGGGCACCCCAATCCGTTTGCTGTGGGTCTTGCATTATTGGATATTGTTTTATTTCGATGGCTCACGTTATATGAATACCTCGTTTGTACCAGTACCTACGTTGGATTCTTGTTTTATTGAAATGCAAAGTTTTTTTTTCCGAAATTAGTTTTCTTTCTTTAGTTAAATAAAAAAAAATATTCATTCGATTCTCTGATCCGTTGTACTAGATCACTTCACTATATATTTACTAGGTCTATTTTTACCAAATACAAAATAGATTTAACTCGTACATATGATTTATGTAGATAAAGACCAATAGACCAAAAGACTCGTAACAATACCAGTGCTATTCGTCCAAGTAAACGTATAAGCAAGAAATGTTTCGTCCATACAGGCAAAAATACAAGACGACTTAAAAAGATTATAAGACGTGTAATTTTTTTTAACTTCTTTTTTTGTATTTACACAGCGCACTTGCGCACCTGTATGAATTACTCGAGCCGATGGGCAGGACTGGGCGGTGTCGTGGGTACCTGATAGTAAATTTCCGTTACAGCAGTAGTTAGTGAACCTGACTGTTGCGCCAAGGATCGTGGGATCGATTCCATAAGTACTTGTTCTGTGGCTGGGTGTAAAAAATATATGTATTTTAAGTATTAATTGAGAATTATGATTCTTATTTTGAGATCACATGGCCGTGTGTGGAGACATCACAAGATATTACTATTATTAATGGTCACTGCTGCTTATGGGCATATAAGTAGAGTTCTTGAAGAACCCCAAGCCGTGGTATTTGGAAGTACCTCAGAAGCAATTTCATATCACATTACACTTTAAAAGTCATACTGAATATAAAGTGGCCGAAATATAAAATAAACGTCGCTGCGATAATGTAGAGTTGCCCAACTGGTGGTCGTCGAGAGTCACATTCAGGAAAGTATCATTAAAACGGGCATTAGACATAAGAACCTGAACAATGAAATACATATTAATGGAATACCCAAAAGCTGACGTTTCGTTTCAAAGTTTCCCCGAGCAATAAAACGGCATTTCCCGACAAATTTGTCTTACTGTGACCGTATAAGCGATGAAATATGTATCGCTAGAGTGGACAATAAATTAATAATATAAGTTAAGTAATTAAGGCTTAAAGGTAAAAAAATGACCCAAAACAGAATGACATTTGCTTTTATTAAACAGACAAACTTTGACAAAAATTTATTTGACATTTTAGTAATAGTAGGAGGTAGGAATACAAAACTCTCGACATATCTCAAGCAGGGTTCTAGTATTAATTGAATTCAAAGTTTTTGGTTCATACAAATATTAAAACAAATTTCTACGAAAATAGGCTAAGTTTGACTACAATAGCACCTGATGTTAATCTAGACGTAAATTAGGACGTTGCACGCTTGTCTAAATATCACCAATAGAATCTTAGCTGCCATAATTCCAGGTTGCACGAATCGGGAAGTAAACGCTGGAAGGGTGGCAAAAAGTGAAAAACTTTTTCCAGTCTTATCTAACCGTTTCGCATTAGTGACATGGTTATAATTTTGACATTGTCAATAAGAATAAACCAACAACTCTTTATATAACAAATAAAAAAGTCATTAAACATTTGACTGCTAAGAGTTTGGTCCTGGCTTCAATGCCCGAGTCTATATTTGGTCCCGACTAATGAATCGTGGAAGTACTACACTTCTCTGCTACCCTTAAGGGAAATGAAGGCGTGGTGATAGGGTGGTATATAAAATATTAAGTATACTTATGACTCTACATAATATTGCCTTCTCGCTAACAGTATAACTCGTGCCGTGGTCGTGTCGTCAAATTTTAATGGAGAGCTGGCCGGCATGTTCGGCGGAATAAAACAAAGTTAATTCATTTAAATTGTTCGGTTGGCAGCCGTGGCCCACGGCAATTACAGCAGCCAAATCTATTAGGGTCGAAAACGCCCCTAGATTTAAAAGCCTATAAAGCCGTTGATATTTTGCATCTCCACTATAAAATTTCGCCCGTTATAACATATATTCGGTTGTAATTTTATTATGATATTTGCGTATTGCATACATGAATACATCTGTAATATACTCGTATATGTAAGCTTTGTAAAGCCTTAACTTGGTAGATATATGTACATATATTATATATAAATGTTTAGGGAACGTTGGTTAAAGGTCAGTGATAACATTACTAAGGATTTTGGCTGTTGCGTTACCTATGAATTTTCACAAATTTCAAAAATTAGAGTTCTTGGTATGTTTGAAAATCGAGAGGAAAATTCTAAACAATTCAAACTATACACAGCCGTATTTGAAACGTATTATTCAACAAAGCAAAGCAAATACTCGATTGAAAGTCTTATAAAATCATACTAAGCTCACGTTTGGATCTAAGAAATAGTTCACCTAGTTTCCAGTCGGAATAACATTTTTAAATAAGCCTTTAAAGCCTCAGCGAGTTTCTTTGACCCCTTTCTGATTTGAAAAGAACCAGGTATGGAGGTCAAGAGGTAGTTATGTATACATATATATTAACGTTAAAACATATTAACGTGTTCGCAAAGTTAATAAGGGTTTCAACGTAACATGTAACATCATGCCTGTAATCCCCGAAGAGGTAAGCAAAGGAAAGTAAAACAATCCCACGTTGCACCAATTATATTTACGTCCCACTGTAGGTGGTGGGCCTAATGCCGGAACCAAATCTATACTCCAAGCCACTACTGAAAAATTTAAATTAGAAAAATAAAACAGTGTCCGACCCAGTACTTCAACCCAGGACCTTTCGATCGGCAGTCACGGTTGCGGTCCAACGGAACAGACAACTTGTAGATAAGATTTCAAATAATACACAAGAAAAATGTTTTTAACATCTAAACCAAAGAAATATACCACCACCTAATGAAAAAAACAATGCGTTAATACAACTGTTTGAACCATTGATTCTTTCCGACATCTTCAACATTCATCAAAGCATTGTACATCTGAACCTTCGTTATGAAATACTCTGTATATTGTTGAAAACTGAATGAAGATCGGTGTGCAAGTTTCTGAGTTTAACGCATTCAGACACGCAGACAAACGCGACAATCTGGAGCAGTTGTTCTAATACACCCGTATACTTGTATACAAATGTAAAACACATTTTCTGTTGTTCCAGATGAGAGCAATGTCGATATGTGTTGCCCTGCTGGCGCTCACGTCCAGATCGCTCGCAGATTCCAGCGAAGGTACAGTATCCCTTACTTTTACTAAGAATAACGCAAGAGCATATCTGCCCATAATTGTCCATACGTTAAAATCGCATAATCACTTACGCCTTAAAACCTGGTTTTCAGAAAGAAGATTTTGGATTTACTTGGCTATGTGAATTATGAACAATTATATTTTCATTCAGAGTCTTCAGTTTATATGGCCCCTACAACAATTTTAATGTATCTACATATATTTTACATTAAAACTTTATTAATTGTATAATGGTGCAGTACAATTCAACTACTATATAAAGCAACCCGGAAAGTGTGATTTTGAACTAAAAGCGTACATCTTATGTGTGATGAAATTTTCATTTATAATTCATTATTCAGTGCCAGTCTAAAATTAGAACTAAGTACGTCTCCATAACAAACCAAATAACATCGCAATTTAAATTCAACCTTAATCGTCTTAGATAGAGTTGTTTTTAGAATGCGCTAGAAAATATTTGCATAACGAAATAATTTAAATTGTAAGTAACACAATTTGTAGGTGAATTATTCACAAGCAGTGATATCAAGTGATTCGCGTCTGATCCACTATTCAAAGTTTCCAGCAACTATTTAAATAATAGTTTGCAATTTAAATTGTATAACCACTTTGGATGATTTTAATATAACGTTAGAACGTAGTTTTGAAAGCTTATTATGAGCTTTTATCGTTTATTTTGGATCATAAAAAATTATTCTCATCAATTCTGCTTAGAAATCTATATATTTTTTCCATTGTCAAACTACATCACAGGTTCACTGTTGGGCATGGGTCTCTTGTAAAACTTGAAGACTCGCTACTAAAGATTCTAATTATTAGTAACAATTACTAAGAATTTCATGTGCGTAATCTTCCACATCTCTACTTAATGTCCACTCATATCAATAAGAGTCAATTGTCTCTCAATCACACACAAACGTTCGCTTCGTTGTATTCCTCAACCAGTTCTGTTTAATCAATTTTAATAGTTGCAGTGCATTTGCGTCTTTCAGTAAATTTTATTTCTGCATTCGTTTTACAATGATCTATCTTATCTGAATTCAACAGTTCATATTGGTATAATCATGATATAAAATTTTAGGTTTCAATTAAACTTTCAATGACTGCATTGGTCTCATATGCGCACTATTAGGTCACCAAATTCAATAAATATGCCTGAAAACATTTCAATTGTTAGCAAATCCAATAAGCTTTTCAGCTATAGAACGTTAGACAATTCTCTCCAGGGCCGAGCTCTACTCTCAATCCTGATTGCGTCCGGCATTGGCAATGGATAATGAAAGGCATTGGTTCTCGAGTAGAAACAGAGTTCCCGTCTATTGATGTGTCTTCTATTTCATCTTACTTGACTTTTAATAGAACAGAACAAGCAGTTATATTGTTCTGTGTAAATCAAAGACTTTTATACTTCAATCTAAATGTAGCTTCATCAGCGTACATTCATGATTTTCGTAATATTTGAGGATTAAGAATGGCCCCAATGAAGTATGATCAATTAGTTATCATGACTATAGTATATATATTGGTAGCAGAATGTCCTTCAACAGAGCAAATAAACGAGAACATTTTCGGCAAACCATTGGACAAATTACAGTCCCCACACTGGGCACAATTAATTCTGTAACTCGGACAAATCAATTATCGACGAGTGGCCTTCATTATCGGTCGCTATTGATTCTGGACGCAATCGGGATAAAGGGGATAGTTCCAACTTTGTTGAAGCTTTTGGACCGTTTTAATAGATTGGTCGGACATTCTAAAACGAAACGGTCACTTTAAAATCAGCTATATTCCTAAACGGTCTCAAATAATTAGAACTTAATACTTTAAGAGTCAGTAAAAAACTAAGGGGTAGAAAATAAACATCACAAAATAATGTTACCGCTGACGTCGTCATAAAGTATGGTAAATTTCATGTTAGTGAATTTAAACTTTTTATGGTTTACATTTCAACCATTTTTTTCCAAATCTTTATTTACTACTTTAATACTCATATTTAATACTCATATTTTACTTATATGCATATTTACAGATATTTGTTTTATTAAACTTATACAAACGAAAAGAAGGCTAAATCTGGCATGTTAATTAGTCACCAAATGGAAATACAAGACAACCCGATCGCCAAAATCTTCATACCCTAACTACCTCTAACCCAGCTATGTCTAAGCGCAAATTCATTTGTCCTTGTAACGAAATTAACAAGGATTCTCTTGGTTGTCCTAAAACTAATAGACTCCATTTTTGTTGTAGATGTGGAACACACATAAATATCCTAAAATTCTGATCGGAACTTCCAGCGTGAGTAATGGTAGGCAAAAATGAAATCGAATTCTGTGAAAGCCAATGTATTGAAAATTGATCCCATGTACGTTTTCTAACACTTCAAAGATTGTTTAAAACCTTTTTATATATTAATAGATAGTAAATAACGTGTAGATCCAGATATAGTGTGAGTAGGTTCTTATAAAAAGAAACATGCCTAACATTGACAAGGAAAATGACTCGGTACTAAATAGTAACTTTGGAATTGGGAATTCTATTAATAAAGCCTCCGAACAAAAGGAAAGTAAGATCCCCGAATTCCCTGGAACGGAATTACCGTTAGCCACTAATTGATTTGTCCGAGAAATGAAATTAATTACGAGCCCTTTTATTTGCTCAGAGGATCGCCGTAATGTAACAAACTCACCGTTTGTGTTAATAAGATTAAATTGAATCAGAACTTTATGGCATGCAGCTGTGGCTCACTTGGGTAGAACTCTACCCAATGAACTTATATAATATAAATCTATTTGTCCCAGGAATTTGTAATGTTTTCGTAACATGAATGAATATTTCCTAAGTTTGCACGAATATTCAATATTGAACAGTAACTGGAAATTTTAACATTATCATATATTAAGTTTTATTTAAACTCTGCACTTTATGGCATTTGTTAGTATTCATTTGCAAATTAAGAGGAATAGTAATACTAATTCTTTAATTACACCCCTTTTTGACTATTGAACTTTCTGGTGTAATATCAGCTGTTATATCTGCCATAATCCTAACAATCGACAGTAAACTGTAATTATTCAGGCGTTACATCCAAAATCTTGAGCCCCTCAATAACCGGAAGCTAAATGTCGCCCTGATAAGGAACAGGTTTAACCAACGACTAAGAAAACAGGAGGGAAGTTTTAGCTTACATCTACTTCATTTACTTGATTTTTCTTTGCTTTCATCACCACAGTAACTATTAGGTTTTTAAAATTAATATTTTAGGTGACGTCGTTCTTATCTCTTCTAATTTAAAAACCCTATGATCTTAATTATATCCTCGTATTTCACGATTTTATTCATCATTAATATTCGTTCCAATAACATAATTTTTTAAACACTGCTATGTAACATTGAAATCTGTAACATTAGATATACGAGTACATCTAAACTGATATTATAAAGAGGAAAGATTTTTTGTTTGAAACTTTGTTTGAAACTATTGGACCGATTTGCAAAAATCTTTCGCCATTAGAATTCTATATTATCCCTAATAAACATAGGCTAAAAAATTTAATATAATAAGTCAATGAAAATAATAAAAAAGATAATAATAAAATATTCTTTATAATATACTCTTTTTAGTAACTCTCGACGCAAAAAGAAATTTGTGTGTGTGTGTGTGTTCAAATTTATAATTATTGAAATTTTTGTTTAATAGCGGGGGCCGCTAGTTATCCTAAAACATATGATTGTAAATATCTTTAGTACCAGATATTTCGAATATTATAAAAATAAATTGCAATACAAAAATAATATTCGGCTAATTATTTCAAAAAACATTCGAAACTTAAAAATTCTTGAAACTTGTTTCATATCTTAGCCAATGAACAACTGAAGGGATAAATAAAAGATGATTATATAAAATATACCTGCTATTACCTATTATCAACCATTATTTTTTTATACTTATCCTTCAACAAAAGTCTAGGTCATAGCTTGCTAGTTACCAGTACATGGGCTAACAAGATGGTAATTGTCAAATGGCAGGGAAGGGAACCATTACGCTAAATGATCCAACACTTAGATAACTATAATTACTAACAATAACCATTCGATGACGTGAAAAGATCCTCAAATTTTCTCAGCTATACGGGGATAAATGATTTGACATTGGCTTCTAGAAGCACCGCCAACGCAACGACGCGATTAAGAGGGATCGTTAGAGGAGATTAATTATTTTGATGGCCACTTTTTTGGGCGATGAAAATTACTTGTCGAGTGAGAATGGAACGTGGCCAAAGTGCTCCATTAAAAATTCTTTAAAACTTTGTTTTGGAACTAAAATGATCAGTTCTAAACATCAGAATCGGCAAAGCTTTATTTTATTAGTTAATTGATTCTTCCCAATGCCACTTTTAAATCATTACTAGCTATGAATAGCAAATACTTGTAATTACTTATACA
>DWEJ01003864.1:0-10111 GCA_018245835.1 Mysoria sejanus stolli | reverse complement strand
ACGTAGGGACTCACGACGTTGAAGATCATATATAGCTCTTATAGCTCTCTTCTGAAGAATAAAAATGGCGTCGATGCAGCGTTACCCCACAATAAAATACCATATGACATTATACTGTGAAAGTAACTAAGGTACACAAGCCTAGCCTAGCCTAGCAGTGGCTATATCAGTTAGTTGTCTGATTTTATTCATAGCATACGCTGCAGAACTAAGTTTATTACACAGACTAGATATGTAAGCGCTCCACCGCAACTTTGAATCTATATTTATCCCTAAGAAAACTGTCTCATCCACGAATGCGAGACTCATTGTTTGATTGTAAAATCCATCTTCAGCCTCTTTACAGTGGGCAAAGTGAACCTGACGCATTTCGTTTTTTTATTGTTTAATACAAGATTGTTTACGTGAAACCAATTATAGATTCTTCGAAGAGCCTCGTTTATATCACTGGTATCTCTGGTTTGTCTTTTTATTTTAAGTATCAAAGATGTGTCATCCGCAAACACAATGCTACATAAATCTTGTACTGAGTAAGGTAAATCGTTTATATACGCCAAAAACAAGATCGGACCCAAAATAGAGCCATGAGGCACACCCATCTTCAAACACGATCCCGAAGATTTGAAACCCTTTACTTGAACTCGTTGTAATCTGTTCTCTAAATAAGATCGAACCAGTTTAAGAGAAATTCCCCGTACACCATAATGTTCTAATTTTAACAACAAAGTTTTATGTTCTACACAGTCAAATGCTTTGGATAAGTCAGAAGATACCTAGGGCATCATATGAATTCACCCAAGCATCAAAAATATGTCGCATCAAGGCAACACCTGTGAACAAATCAATCATTTCCTTTTGCCATATACCTCTATAAAGAAATTAATTCTCAGCTCTGGAATAGGTGATAGGGCTATTGCCACATGGCAATAGTCTCACTACTATCTCACCACCTATTCCATTGTGTGACGTAAACCTAACTGGTGAAACTTGGGGGTGTACTACATTCCTCTGCCTAACTCTTCGGGGTTAATAGGTGTTGGTATAGAAAGATTTATATCAATATCAATCAGGTGTTTCAACCCCTCTATATAGGTCTTCACTTGGGCCAATATTGGCCCAATCTTATTGTCAGTTTACGATCGTTTTATTAAGATTTTGCGTCATCTTTACTTTTATTTCTATTCATTTATTTATTCTTTATAAATATTGACAAAGGACGGACTTAATGCCAACTTGCATTTGGGATTTTAATAGTAATACTCAGTCCGATTTTTACGATAAACAAAGCCAATACGAAAGACCGGTCTTCCAGTAGACCAGTAAAGACCGGTGCAGAAATAGAAGAAGCAGTCATAGAAGCGGTGCTGTTTAACCTACCTATATTGTGCAAATATACTATATATCAACAATAAATTTGTTTAAAACCAGACTCTGAATCAGCTGTCACATACGTCATATATGAAAGTTGTGAATACTTTACATGTTTTATTATTATTTCGATTAATGTTTATTGTCACATGTTGTTTACGTAAACACTGCACTTTTGTTCGTACGGATGGAATATTTCGAGCACCGTGTAATATTATTTCACATCTGTCGCCTTAATATAAACGTAATGCCTTTAACCCTAAAGAGGTAGGCAAAAGTGTGAAGTACACTCACACGTTTCTCTTTGTTCCGTTTGCGTCCCACTATGGAATAAGCGGTGAGTCTATTGTTATAGACCGACCACAAACTCTAGACTTCGAACCACTGCTAGTTATTTCTACTAGACAATCTAAGTTAGAAAAAACAAATTGCGATCCGGGATTTGAACCTCCTCTCAATCAATAACTTGACTGCTTATGTAGCAGTTGTATAATTATATCTACACATCACTAAATATTATTAAATGAAAGTTATTTCCCTAAACTTACTTTCATTTAACGAAATTAGCGGAGACGTGTTCAGATAAATGGAATAACAGTTTTTCCTCATTGCCGCCAATTAGGTGTGCCCGCGTACCACTCACGTCATAATAGTAAATGGTTATAACTATTACTGTAAGGTTTCACTGCGTTGAAACATTTGACCAGGGTTTAGTGATGTTGATACTAAACTTGGGGTTCGTGGGTTCGATTCCGACCTTGGGCAAATATTTGTGTGAAGAACACCAGGATTTTTTCTATGTCGTTGTTTAAAAATGTATCGACATATAGACATATATATGTAATTCGTCAATCGTCTGTTACCGTAACAAACTTCCATATTTCAGAATCAAACGGAATAAAATATTTATTTTACTACATTTTCACTAGTGATAATTATTTCTTTCCTATATTCAAAATTATATATTCGAATATGCTTTTAAGTTTTATATATAGGGATATTTGTGTATATAATGAATAACAATTACATATAATAATATGTATTAGATACGTAAGACAAGACATAGATCATATAAAAGTTGTGCTAACAGACGGATGATCGAAAAAGTCACTGGCCGATGAGCAAACATCTTTGAATTAAGTGGTTGATAATACAATAAAAGTATATCGCGGCGAGACTTGTCGCCGAAATTGAAGCAATGTTTTTGTTTGTTTGTTTCGCTTCTATTTACTGAATTTCTTTTGTTTGTTCTCGGTCAAGAAGGACAGCGGCGGAGACTAACTAATCAAAAATATCGAACGAACATTCCTATTTGTAAGCGTAACGTCAACTTGTTTTAAATCGATACTTTTACTTCGCTTCGTGTTTTGGAATAAATTAACATGACATAATTTATCAGAAGAGGAAACTATTAATTTTATGGCGTAAGAATGTTATTTCGACTTTATTTGTAACTTGTATCTGTGCCCGCAATTCGTCCGCGTGGTATTTAAAAAATGCTTAAATGAAAATAGCCTAAGTTACTTCTTATTATATCAGCTATTTGCCAGTACACGTCTTATCATAATCAGTCCAGCCGTTATAGAAATTATCCGGAACAAACAGACAGATAGACAAAGAAATTGTAACAAATGCTTTAGTAAAAAGTGGGTATTTTGATATTAAAAACAGACACTACAATTTTATTTATTTGTATAGGTTGCACGAAGATTAAGTCTTTCTTGTTTATTGTATAAAATCTTTCAGTCCAAAGCAAAGAGCTCTATCTGATATAATTTGATGGTTGTTGCCTTTGAAATATCAACTATCAACTTGTGACGTATGATGCACCTAACATGTACTTACATTGGAAAATAGTAATGTAGTCGCCCAGTGATTTTGTTTAAACAAATAAACTTTCACATACTTATTTTGTATGTGACAGTGAAAGAATTAAATCAGGCCGATAGAGATAAATATATGGGACTGTCGGTGCCTTCTGCCTTGTTTATCCGAGATCTTTAGCAGGAAAGCACCGGTGACTTGATAGCGCGACGTTTCTACGGGCCCTACACCAGGGAGAGTCATACCTCCCACGCTCTTCGGTCGCTACGACAATATGCGTCAATACATACCGTCATCCTTCCCGTGGTCACTGACTCAACGGTTCTAGTTCCCATTCTAGATGCTCACAACGCTCTAAGCCTCCTGTTAGTTGCATCTTACGACAATAAATAGACATCATAGTTTGTATTCTGGTCCCAAGCTACAGGAACCAGTGCCTGTTTGCCTACTCTCCTAAAGACCTAACTTGACGGCATAAGAATAATAATAATAATGAAAATATCAACTAACCTTCCTATAATAGGATTTTCACTGATATATTTTAACGTACTAATCCATTGCTCTTGATTTGGTAAATCTAGTTAGTTTGATGTAATTTCCCGCGCTCAGCCTGTACAGTTCTCACATCTATTGTTCAAACAGCAACTAACTTGTGCGATCGCTCGGCGTTCTAACTGCACGAATGAGTAAGCTCCGAGCTAATCCGATCCCTCCATCACTTTTCACGAGTTCAAGAACCTTGGACAACTGAGTGCTATAGTAATAGAGAATCAAGTATCTACATACATATAGAAACCAAATGAGAATAAACGGTTAATACCGATTTATATGTAACTAACTAAAGCACGCAAGATTTGTTAGGGCAAGGATATTTGACACTTGGTGGTTCCCTGACTGCTCCGCAAGGAATCTGGTGAGATAATATTATAATAATAAAATACTAATTATGGCCAGAAATTATAAAAAAATATGGTATTTCAGATTGGCTGTTAGTATGTCACTTGTATTTTTTAGTATTATAAATTATTAAACGTAACATCAAATCTATAACCCTTGAAGAGTTAGGTAGAGCCACTCCTGTGCCGACCTCTGGGAGAGTACTACACTTAATACACTTGCACGTTTCATCAGTTACAATTATATCCAACTAAGGAATAGGTGATGGGCGTGTTACCATACTCGACCCAAGTTTAGGCTTCGAACCAACACGAAAGAAATTATTCTCATGCAATGTTGAACTGTACACTCTTCAATATAAATTTAAGTATTTTTTCATTTGAATATTTTTGTTCTTCTTATAATTTATTCTCAGGTGAGGCCTTTGTCAAGCTGTAAACTGTAATAGGATAATGATAATGACGATAATTATCACGGTATATGGTTTGTTTTTTTACACAAAACAATTTCAAACTACAACGCGATAAGCAAAAACAGAGTCGAGCTTATATTATTTGTATGCTGGACATGATTACATAGATACTCACATTTTTACATGTGTGCAATTTACATGTTTTTAAACAGACGGTGCTACTTAATAAAAATTTTATAATTGTGTTCAAAGCTGTCCTAATCAATTTGTTGCATATATATTTGAAGTACCTATATCTTCACCTAAATAAATCACCTGTTCATTGTATACATTTAACATGAGCTACAACACACAGTAAATGACTAAGCCTATTTACCACAATTATTTTGTTTTTTTTTGTTTCAGTATTAGAGGAATTATGTAAGTATACCATTTACATTTGAACTTTTGCAATATTTCATTCCAAATACATATATACATATAGAACCACTTGGCCAGCTCTTTACCATTAATAAAACAGTTGGGTCATATAACAACAACTAAAACAAACTGAACTAATATGTGTAATGAAATGCTTTAACATGTTATCTGATTATTGAAAGTCACCTGTCTCCTTTTCTTTCATGGTTATATTTAGACACAATAAATATTACACGAATCACGCCCGTAATATTACTACGATAACAATGTAACAATTAATAATTCTTTCCAGTTTCACGGTAACGCCCTGCTACCTTCCTGGAAAATATAACAATGAGATTTTGGACTATGATTCATGTAACCTTACAATCGATTACGTAATTTATTCAAGCTACGACTTACGCATAATATGAATTGTAAAATGTTTAATAAAGTAAATATAAATAAATAATTAATTGAATAATTTCCACGATGTACTTTTGTAATTTGTATTCGCCTGCCAACGCTAGAAATATTTCTCAATACCAAATGACAAGAATCTGGCAGATCGTAGTATGACGCCTATGCCTAAGCACAGCTAAATGCCCTGGTCACTTATGAGCAGCACCGTACGCGGTGCAAGAAGCCGTGCTTTACGATCTCCAAACCGCATTCCCATATGGGCATGACCCCTCAAGGGAGGTCTATGTCTAACAGTGGACTGCAATAGGCTGATAATGATGACGATATATGTCAAGTAATAGCCAGGAAAACCTGTCCTAGACAACATTCACAAGCGTACAGAAAGCGTACAGTACAGTAGAGCAAGGCGGTAGAGCGTACGGTGGTGGAGCATGCGGTAGTACATGATGATGCGGTGATATTACCCATATATGCTTCTACACTTCACAACACCAGTACAATTAAGCTATTTCTAAGGGCCCTTCCACAAAGAAACACATAAAAGATCATGACATAAGGGATAGAGGTAAGGAGAACTACGAGTATTTCGATGTTTGAGAAAGTGTCAGTCAGAACGCGTTAGGCTGGGGCGGCGCTGTTGTCACAAGAAGGTAAAGAAAGCACCAAAAGTTATTAGAGTATAGTAGAATAGTACTAATTTATTTACTAAATCATTTATAAATAGTTAAGATTTAGTGCATGAAGCTTTGTTTGACTACTGTAGTCGAAGAAAATATTAATTATTCTACACAGCACATAAGATAGTTATCCTAACCTCTAAGTTTGCGTCAACTTACATTCATACTAGCACCATCTATCGTCAAAAACTGTGGATCGCCTATAATGCCACTGTTGCCTGCACTGTACACTTACATACATATATGTCCTTCACAAGCACATAATTAACTGGACCCTTCAGTACAGTGGTAATCTAATGAATCTGACTGTTGCGCCGCGGGTTGTAGGTTTGATTTCCAACCAGAATAAATATTTCTGTGATAAGGAATTATTTCATTATTAACATAGCATAAATCTAATACACAACAATCTGCCTGGCATCCTTTTATAAATAATTAATCTTATATTTTTTTTCTATTTTTCATTTTTTTTCTATATTTATAAGGTTTGAACATTGTTCTTGGTATACAAAGGAAGAGCCGTCCTTATCTTCTACTTCTGATAGGCAGCAACAGTGCCTATAATTTTGTTAATTCTCAGTTTCGTTCAATAGACACCCAAAAAACCATAGTGTCCAAGCTTTTGTACTTTTGTTTTACGTCAATCTCTTCAATGTTCAATGACCCAAAAGTGTCTAAGCTTTTGTACTTTTGCAATGTTCTATGAAATAACCTTAAAAATGCATATTTATGTCTTTAGTGATTCTTTTATCGAGTTGATCAATTCTCGCCCACGCTCGTTGGTTATATTAAGTATCGTAATTTTAATCAGATCCTGAAGCGACGCTGCCTTTGTCTGTCACTAGGCCTCCAACGCCACCTAGTGACGCGGATATCGATATGAAGTTTTTCGGATATCTTTTTGACATATTTTAAACTATTAAAAACTTTTATAAACTAACAAATTGTTTTCAATGTCAATAAACCAATCATATCATATATCGACCCTTCTATCGTTCCACTGTTGGAACATGGCAGACTTCAGAATTTAATTTTTTTTTTACTCAAGGTATGCAGGTTTCCTCACGATGTTTTCCTTCACCGAATAGCAAGTGATATTTAAACTTAAAACGCACATTTTTAAGAGGTGCGCGCCAGAGATTTGAACCCGGTCTCCCGGAGTGAGAGGTCGAATTTCAAACCACTAGGCTATCACTGCCTAGTAACCAAGCAGTAAGGTAATTCTCACTATTCTCTATTATCAGTTAAGCATTTTTCAAAGTTCCACTGTTAGATACGGAGATCCCCTCAATATGAAAAAACATAGACAGTTGAGGCGCTAGTCTGCTTCGTGGGTGTGCTGGTTGACAAATTTCGCAAACTAAACAAGGAATATTTGTCTTATAAATATATACTGACATTTTATTTTCAGTGTTATTTTTGTAATTCAGAGGTATCCAGTACCCAACAAAGGTTAAAGTTGATAAAAAATTAATAGCATTTTATACAAAAATGTTTCCCCTGAAGCTGAGATCAAAGGCTGTGCGACAGATAACTTAATAAGCCGAATCGTTTGATGTATATTAACAATATAAAAAAATAATTTAAAAACCTCGTCAAATTAAGCAGCCCGAGTAGTTCAGATGTGAACCCCCCCCCCCTATAAGGGCGAGTGAGGGCTATACATCCAACCACAAACCACTGAACAACAAGTTATGTACGTTTTGAATATTAGACGATATCGATCGATATCGAGCCTTCTGTAGTTTCACTGTTGAAAGATGGGTCTCTGCGATTGCCGATCGGGAGGTCCCGGGTTCGGTTCCTGGGTCAAACACTACAAAATTTTCTAATTAGAAAATTTTCTATTAAGAAAATCTAAATTAGAATTCTAGTAGTGGTTCGGAGTCTGGATATATGCCCGATGCATGGCAATAGGCTCACCACGTATTCCATAGTGAACGGTAAACGTAACCAGTGAAACATGGGAATGTTCTGGATTCCTCCATGGGAATGTTCCTGGAAAGTAATAGGCCACTTCGGGGATTACTGGCGTGAATTTTGTTGAAGTTGATTCGTTTTTTATCATATAAAAACGATATTTACTAATATTTATTGGAATTATCTGTAGACTGAATGCTTATGAATAAATCAAGGATTGTTATACCTATGTGAAAACTGCAATTATATATTTAATTAGAACTTAAATTCAGCATATAACATTTCCCCCAAATCTATTTGAGCTCTGTTATTAACAACAACAAAATTTATTATCTCCATAAATGTAGATAATCCTACGCGAAAAGAAATATTTAATCACACCCTCTTTAAATGTCTATATGTCTAATGTAATGTATATGTCTAATGTCTATATGTATGTCATTTGTTTAACAGAGCCACAATTTATTTGTTTGGTGTAACAACAAACAATTTGACGCCCAACGTGGTGCTCTGCTTATGAACATAATATCTGACGCTATTTATGTTGTGGGCGTTGTAGTCTAGATAAAAATCTTCTGTTAAGATAAAATTGCAATTTGTGAGTAAAAAATAAATGAAATTTGTTTGCGTTGCGCGATAAAGCCGGCTTGAATTACACTGGCTTCTGTAATTACGGAAAATCGCAGCCAACGTAATTTGTTCAGAAAATGTTCTTTTTGGTTTGAAAAGTGGTACGCAAATAAAACCTTCGATAGGACGCAATAATACAAAATAACCTAATAAAGCTGTGTTTGCTCTCGTATGACAAAGTTTTTCGGCCTCTATACAAGAATTACTATAATTTAATGATTCTGATAGTCAAGAATAATATAACCTTATTGTTTCCGATATCAAACATAACCCTAATATACTGGTATAATAAATTAATATGATTTTCCCAATTTTATTGCGTGATAGCATTAAAAGTGTTACGCTAACCGCGCGATTTGGTTACGAAGATAGGACGCAGTAAATCCACAAAACGTGATGCAACAAGTCTCATCTCCCTTAGATGATTTAGTTCACGCGCAAAGCAATCGCTTTTACTTCGATCATGCACACGATTTGTTAACGAGGTGATTTGTGCAATTGCTTATTAAGTTTTTCTTCAATATACTTAGGGCACCATTAAAGCAAAAGTACAATCCAACTGGTAAATTTAAGTTTTCTTTTTATTCTTGTCTAAATATTATAACTGTTGTGAATGTTGTTCGTTTTAATAAAGCACAATTGTAACACTAAATATAAATCACACTTACCGAACTTCATTAGTTCCCACACAGCGCTCTCAAATACTCATCTTAAATACAGGTAATTAGACTCAATAATATGACGCGTACTCACATTAAAATATTTCATATTATTTACTGTATTTACCTGTGCTATTTTGACGTTGTACTGTGAAAACATGGCGTCATACATGGACATTAGCTCCGACTGGCCGACAGCAGCGGCGGCCCTTGGGTCTAAAATGCTGCCAGCGTCCTAAAAAATAATCAAACAAAATTCGACGTGAAATTCTCAAACGCTCAGCTTAACACGGCACCGCATAAATTTAATAAACCATACTACACACTCTAGTTTAGAATTTCGTAATTGAAAACAGCGGGACGCAAAGGGTCTGATAAATTAAACTGGGACAAAATCGGACAGGAATTCAAATCAGCATTATGTGCCACCGAAATGAGAGACAGCGGGCATAAATGTGGATTGCCAGATAAAGAATTTAATAATAGTGGCACTGCAGGGAATAACACAGGTACAATTTCTTGAAATTCGGTTTCGAGTGCCGGCAGGGATCCTAAAGTGATGGTCCTAATGAATTACGTACTGGGAATTTTGGTGCTCCATTCAAGCTCCGTTTCAATACTCGCCAATAATAGAATATACAAAAAATTCTCATTGATTTTATTACAATTTCTCGTATGAGATGCTTGTATTTTTAATTAATGACAAGATTGGCTTACTTCTCTGGTATGATCACTAGGAGACAAAGTCTCCCTCATGGACAACGACATCAGTAATTCTTGTGTGAGCTTCTGCCGTCCAAAAGCTACTGCTCCACTGGTCACCATGATGCACTCTCGACCTTCGTGATGGCATTCTGCGACCTTTTGAAAATGAACATATGTTATTTATATATATAAATATG
>DWEJ01003863.1:0-10112 GCA_018245835.1 Mysoria sejanus stolli | reverse complement strand
TTATATAAAAAATATCCCACGACAGCATATGTCTATCTTTTAATTACCCGTGCGGAGCCGGGGCGGGCCGCTAGTTTCAAATAAAACTAATATGGCTATGCGATTTTAACAGATGGACGCAATTATTGACTCATATAAAATAGTCAATTATGAAAACATGTGCTAACAATATGTTTGTACCTCGGACCACTGTCTATATGGAAAATTGCAGTCATTTCCATGTCGCGGCTTTGTTCGTGTGATCCGTGTTAAAATGGAATGCTATTAATGCCATGCATACATTCACAATTTAATACCTATAAAACTAAAAAGGGTTCTTAAAATTGCCTATAAAATAGGAATAATTGCCGAATCTCATTCACATAGTTTATTTTCCTGAATTTAAAGTAAACCATAACACTCTCCAGCCAAAAAATATGTGCGAGAAGTATCTTACAAATCCGTACTGTATGTTTTGCTCGATTGTTGAACAAAAATCTAAACAAATAGCTGTGTAAAGCTTCTTATTTATAAACTTATTTATAAACTATACCTGTTATAATTAAACTATAGTTGAGTCAAGTGCTTGTTGTTGTTGTAGATATTTTCAAACATGCTTACAGCGCTATGTATACCTATTATTTGAGAAAATCAAAAATTATTAACATGTATCTGGTAGTACAAAAAAGATCCTTTCTTGTAGATGTGTTATGTGCTGAATATTACGTTAATATGTTATAGGTATACATTATGACATGACAACAGTCAAATAGCAGAATATAAAGCCCACTGGTCATATAATTAATATGGGTTTGCAAACTATGGAGACCTCTAGATAATCGAATACAATCGATGCTTCACGCGACAATCATTTTTAATCTTCACGAGGACTATTACATTACTACGGCTAAAAATTATGATTTTTGACGTGTTAATTAGGATATTGTTCCTGACAGATACATTTACCGTACCTTTATTTTCCTATTTCTAATACCTGAAACCTTTAAATTTAACTAACGAATCAGTGCTGTCAAGCTCTGTCATCAGCTTATAATTTTTTTTTATCATTTCTCTTCATTTCTGGGGTATTATGGTAACATTTTCTCTATACTCCTGTAGTTTAAACACAGTCCGTTATATGGCTCTTACTGATATATGGTCTGTAGCATCTTCACATGGCTGGTTCATAGCAATTAGGCGAGTGATCTCTGTAACGTTTTCTGTGCCCAACAATGTACAAATTTTCGGATCCTACGACGTTCTATTTACTATATGAAAATGAAACTTCAGTTGAAGAAATGGAGCAGACTTTAAAGGTATTCATCGATGCATGAGACCTAGATTTTTTAATTTTATGTAACGCAGCTCTCGAAAACTGTAGTCAAAAAATACAATTTATTAAAATGTGCGCGCCGTTCGATGCACAAGTTGCAATGTTTCATAAATAATATTTGTGTACGTTGATGGTTAAAAAAAATGTAACGTATTTGTTACTTAGCTAGGTTGGTTTACAGGTAAATAAAATTGACTACAAGTTTGCGAAATTTGGTAATTGAATCAACTTTCCGGTGCAGTACTGAAATGTTATTAACTGTACTTAACGAATGCCCCAACAGGTTTTCAATACCGGCTCTCGGTAGGAAGTTCGTAGACAAGTTTCGTGCCTTGGCCCAGTTAGTGGATGTCCTAATCAAAACTTTGCCGCAGATATGACATCGTGAAGCCGCCCCAATTCGGCGTGGTGGAGCGGCTGAGAGTTCTTGACGGCACGTGGCAAACCATCGATACGTTTACCAACGAAATGGTAAACTTTGGACGCGTACGTTATATGCATCTCTTGGGGAATCCCGCACACGACGAATTTAAGGTGACTACAGCATATTTAATATGAACAATAATAAAAAATTCAATTCGGTTTCCCTAATAGGAATTCCCTTGAACCTTTACTAAGATTCAGAATGTAGGTAAGAAAAAAATCTTAGCGAATGACCCAAAAAATATTGATGTGTTATTATTTACATTTACGGTGTAGTCGAAGCGAAACATAAAACTAGAATAATTCCATTTCTGTTTTAATTTCGTAGTGATAGTTAACTCCAGAAATTAAAAGGGTGTCGACATATGTTTTATTTAACCTTTGGAAACACTTGTACACTCAAAATCTTCTTTTCACAGTTTAAAGCATCTGTGGGATCGATACGAACGAATACGTTATACGATTTTCGATTAACTTTCATAAAACTCGAACTGTACCAGTCCATCAACGAGGAATTGGTTCTGAACAACAGTAGGGAGGCTTTCATATCCGCAAAACATCTGCGCTTCAAAACGAAACCTATCGCATTGCCGAGCGAGCGTGTAGTGTACACTGTGCTGAAAACGCCTAAATATGGTATTTTGCACTTGTCTTCGGGTAAACATCACCTGCAAGTGTACAGCTCATTCACTCAGCAACACATTGAAACGGATCAGTTATGGTATAGATTGCACAGAAGAGCATACTCACACATACAGGATGAATTCGCTTTTGTGGTTGGTGCGACCGAATGTGAAAACATTACCGGCGTTATGACAATACAACATATACCCGGAACCGCAACTACCGACGTCACTACTGGCAGATTGCATACCACCTTGGAACGACTCCAAGTGATGGAAGGTTCTCGCATGGTCATACCGGCCACCCACCTCAACTTTCGAACGGATGTCGTCACCAACTTAGTGTTCAATATCACCCATCTACCGAAACACGGCAAGATTGAAGTCATCAGTGATAATTTGAAAATCGTCCGTGACAACGCGACTTATTTCACACTGCAAGAGCTTAACTCAGACAGAGTGTATTACGCTCACGACGACTCTGAAAGCAAACATGACTCGTTTCATTTCATGGCGCTCAGTCCCGAACCGGAGGATTTCCAATACGTAGGAGTGTTTCACATTGACATTTTGTTAAAGAACGATAACAGTCCTGTGCGTGCAAATGAGAAGGTGTTTCATATAGTGCACGGCGGGACCAGACTTATCACTGCAAAAGACTTGAGTTACACCGACGCTGATTTGGACACTAAGCCTTCCGACATAGTCTACACCGTTCAAAGGTTCACTAAAGATCCTCCAAATGGGGGCATATTTAGAGCCGACAATCCCTCAGAACAAATCGCTCAGTTCACTCAAGACGATATCAACAAAAACCTCGTGCTATTTAAGCATCAAGGCAAAGATTATGGAAAAATCGCATTTTGGATATCAGACGGGCTATTCGATGTGAACGGACTCCTGGAAATTCAGGCCTCGCCACCCTTTATAAGGATGTTCCCGACTAATGGATCCATCGTGGAAAATGGAAAGTCCGTTCTCATAACATCTAAAGACATGCAGGTAAGATTTTTATCGAAAATACATTAGAAAGAAAATAGAAATAATGTAATCTTAAACATTACAAGCTCAGGTTCTATGAAATCTGAAACTTCTGCTGCTTTACTTGAATTGAGTTACGAGTTGCAATAATCTTAGATATTCCCAAGAACCAACTGGCAAACATTCGTGTTTATCGTATGGAATAAAAATACAAGTGCTATTTAGATACAGAAATGGATAGAAGTGGCACTTGGGTTTGTGTAATCTTCAATCATTTCTATTCAGAATATGACTCTGAGGTATATCTCCAATGAAATTAATTGCGCTTATCGTGATCTAAGGTTCAAGTTGTATAGAGACGACCTAAGTGATGTACTATTGTTTATTAATTATATGGCAGGTTGATACAAACATGAACTGTCTTGAAGAGGATATCCGTTTCGAGGTAACCCATGAGCCGAAATACGGCTCCATAGAGATCGGTGAAGGACAAAGCGGATTTATCTTTACGCAGCTCGACATCGTCGCCAGTCGCATCTTTTACAAGCATCGTGAGACAAACACAGCAATCGATGCGTTCAGGTACACTACATTGGAAATATATGTATATTGAAAAATTTTATTTTTTTAATTATAGTCAGCAGACAGAGTGAAGTGATCTTAAAATAAACATTAAAGGAAATATAAAAATAATTTTAAGTTTTTCAAATAGTATACCTACTGTTCAAACACAGCCGTCAATGACATGAATCGAAGCTTTTATTCTACAAGACGTACATACAGTTTATACGCGTGAGATAGTTCGCTGTTAATCGGGTGTTCGTTTGATACTAACGCGTCACAATATTTACAGATACAAAGTGATGTGCTTGGAAGCGTGGGGCGAAGGCGTGTATCCGATAAAGATCTTTCCCTCCAGCTACTGGGAGCCATTGCGTGTCAACACCAACAAACCAGTGATAGTGGAAGAATCCACTAGCGTTAACATTACAAAGGAGATTTTAGAGGTAAATATTGATGACATCATCGTCGTTGTCACAACATATCTTCATTGTTCCGGCTCATTTCACTGAAAGTTTATGGAACTTGGCACTGAATTCAAATTCAAACTTTCTGGTTTACCTTAAGTTCAAAGCCATACACACATACATACATTTAATGAACCTCTGACTGTTAGATACTATTATAAATCGTTGCGGACATCGGCTTTGTACGTGTCACAAGTGCGGTAGATTAAGAGAAAAATCTCCGATGGAAAAATCTCTCGGTATTCGTTAACGCTTTACCCGTATGAAGTAAGTAAAAGAGCAAAAATAACTACCCGTGTTTGTTAACTTAGGGCTTATTGTTCTCAATGTTGTTGTTTCCGTTTTGCGATGAAAATTTTCTGTAATATTTCATAGGTCTAACTTTGATATTTCATAGGTCTAACTTTGACGTTAATTGGATAATATTATGATTGGTAGGTATGAAGTTTTTTTTTTCTGTGAACTCATCCGAGTTCACAGAAAAGGCAACAATCCTGTTTATCGGATACTTCAGAAAACAAAAGGATTGTTAACTATGTATAAAATTTTTCGGTTCCAAATTGGTGAAAAACAATATATTGCCTACGTGATTAAAGCTTTTTTAATTAAAATCAAAATTTTATCATTAAAAACTATCATCTGATGAAAATGAGAACATCCAAACTATGATATGAAATTACATCCAAATGTGATAGATTTTCGATATGAGATATAGCTTATAATATCATTTTTATTGTACTATAAAAGGTATATACACGTAACAGAATATGTTTCAAGTGTTAGACAAAGACAAGAACAATTAAACATTAATACTAATGACATTTGTCAAAAAAAATTCAAACTATTGAGGCACACGGATTCATACGTAGTCTTGTCAGCTTAAGTCAACAAGTATTTTTTGATAGTCTACCTATTTTCGTTCTAGATGAACCCACGCAGTATTATGTTAGACTGGAGGTTCGCCGGGTTATTCTAAGGCTAAAAGGCTTAACTTTGGTCCGTAATCAAACATTTTTGCCTGCTGTACAAACATTTGCTCCTGTTGGAAGTCGAATTTTTACTGTGCAGTTAAATTTTGACGAAACAGGTTTTGGGAGCGGTTGTGTTTTGCGAGATTGATTCATATTTATGATGACATTTTCAATATCCAAATGATAGTTTAAGTGGCTTGGAAATATTCCCAGCTTAAGGAAGTTTTTCAGATTTTTCGTAACGCCTTGATTAGTTTCTTGTATGATCCGATCGAATGGTACTCGAATACTCTTCTGAAAAAAGAATCCTGTCCTAGGTTATGCATCCTCAAATAGAACCGGCGAATATTGTGTACAAAGTTACGGATGGCCCGTACCACGGCTGGCTAGAGATCACATCGACCCCGGGAACGCTAGAGATGGAGAACTACAACGAGGAACCGGTCCACACAACAGTGTTTGATCAGTCCACTATAAACGCCAACAGGCTTCTCTACGTACAGTCGGGAGTGAACCGGACCAGAGACAGGATCCGTATGGACGTTACGAACGGAATTGTATGGTTGCGTAATTTGGAATTAGTCGTTATAATAATCCCTGAACATTACTACGTGTCGGCGGATAATCTCACCGTGACCGAAGGCGGTACAGTGAGTGTGAAGCCCGAGCTGTTCAGGACGGTCACCGAATATTACAGAGGGAAGGTGGTTTCGTATCGTGTACTGGAGAAACCCAAGTTTGGGAGTATAATGCTCGGTGAAAAGGAATTAGGACTGTTGCTCGTGTTGAAACTAAATTCTGGCAATATTCAGGTTTGAACCATCAAATATTCTATAAATCAATTAAAGAAGACCAATTAGTTGATATATATTTTAAAATTTATTTTCACTACAAATATCAATTTAAATGAAATAATGCTGTGAATTTATATATTACATTTAATATTACAATATTTGCAGTACGTTAACGACGGTTCCGAAGAAACTGAGGACTCGTTTAAGTTAGTGGCCATTACTGAAGGTGGCAAGGAAAGCGAGCCATTCTACGTGAAAATCAGCATTGTACCAGTTAATGATGAACCGCCTATAGTCTCTGCGAACACAGGCTTGTGTGTATGGGAAGGAGGCAACTTCATTTTCACTAGGAATGAGCTGTGTAAGTGTTTGTAATTGAATTTTGTCGTCAAGTATTTTAATGTAAATGTAAGTACGGGAACTTTAGTAACGGTATATCTTAATTGATTATAAGGATAGTTAAAACATGATGTGTCTGTTTCTTAAATATACGTTATGCCATTGTTGTTTGGGCATCATTGAAAATAATAATATTAATAATTCGAAATAGAACTGGTATAGTATAACACATTTTTCTACTAGCGAAACTGTTATGTTCAAAAGTAAAAATGTATGAAAAAATACACAATTATGTTTTCATTAAATTCATTTCTATTCGATTTTCGCAGATGTTAATGATGTGGACACCCCATTGGATAATGTGACTGTGCGTGTTGTGGACATCGTTTCTGGCTTCATAGCGATGAAGTCGGACGTCGATACACCAGTGTATCGCTTCTCGCAGGGCGACATCGACCGTAGGCAAGTTGTGTTCGTGCATACAAGTAAGTTTATGAAGTTTTCTGTAGGTATGCCCTTTTTAATAAGCTAACATTCCTGATCAGTTTGCATAGCTCGCGTGCATGTATGCTGAGTAATGAGTGTAAGAAAAGCTCCTGAAGTGTTTATGTACTCGGTGTTCTCTATTTACCTCGTAAGGCATCTGGCGTGATGATATAATAACAATCATCACCCTGATCAATGTAATGCTATATACTGGCGTTACATCCAATACTAGGTAGCATTGCAGGAGTTTTGATTTTTCCAAACCTTATGTGTTTTGTAAGGGAGTCTACACGTTTTTGAATTCTCCATAGTGTTGTATAAAGTATCGATCCGTAATATACCAACTTAGTACAATAGATTTAAACATCAATCCATTTCATACTAAAATTCTTGAGTCAAACGATAAATCGACATAACGATTGGTGATAATGTTCGTCTAAATTTATGCACCCTGATGCCAAAGTATTAGTGTTTTGGTCGATTTTCCAAAACACTTCAATACTTTGGCATCAGGGTGCCAAAATTTATTTTATGCGTTTATTGTATATAACTGTTAATTCCAGATGGTACAAAAGGCAAAATGATCTTCAACGTGACGGATGGAGTTCACGAGCTGTCCAAAATAACATTTCTGATAACAACAAAATCGGTCACCTTAAAGTTGATTCGAATAAATAAAATCCGTGTGTTTCCACTAATGAGAGAACCTTTAAACAGTTACTTTCTGATGGCTAAATGTTCCGATCCTTCTAGAACAATATACTTCAAGATTGATAGATCTCCGTCCCTCGGTAGACTGGTTATGATGAATGGTGACAATCATCACCGATCGATAAAGCAGTTCACTCAAGAAGATGTCAACAATTCCTTAGTGTACTATGAACACACACATCCGTTCTCCGATTTATACACCAATGACTCATTTGTATTTACGGTGGAAGCAGCGCTCGCTAAGCCGGTCACTGATCAAGTATTTCATGTTGACATATCGGTCTCGTCCGGTGGTCTAGCGAAGTACGTAAATGTTCCTCGGATTCAAGTTAAGGAAGGAGACACTGTGCCGTTAAAAGTGAATGTTACAAATGTAATAACGTATTTAGAGACACAAGCTGGCGTTCGTCAGCCGCTTGTTGAAGCGCAGTGGTCTTCCCCGGCGCATGGCGAGTACAAACCTTCATTATCATCTTTGACACAGATACAACTAGAAACCGGCGCTGTGAGTTACGAACACGACGGTTCGGACTCGACTCGTGATAATATCGAAATGGCATTATATCTTCTGCCAGATTATGTCCTTCTCTGTAATGTCTCGATACCGATTTACATAACTTCTGTGAACGATCAGCCTTTCAGATTGTTAACTGACACCCCACAAATACAAGTAGTTCAAGGCGAGAACTACACTATAACTAAGAACGACTTACACACTGAGGACGCAGATACACCCCCCTCCGAGATACTGTACGACATAATTAGCGGCCCGACTCAAGGGAGGATAGTTTTGTTAGATGTTAATCAGACTTTGGAAGAAGCCCAATCAATAAATAAATTTACCCAAGAGGATGTTAACAATGGCAAAATAATATACGAACATTCGGGTTTGCTGCAAACAGCGACATTTTATTTCCGAGTTTGGGATGGTGAATTCAAACCGACGTATACTGTTTTCACTATAGATGTGGTTCCAGTCGTATTGAACGCTTCATCTTCACGTCCGATATATCTGCAACAGGGTTCGAATGTGGCATCGGTGCAACCAGAGCAGATTTATATCGAAACAAATGCGAAAGTTTTCAAAATCTGGTATAATGTTACACGACAGCCTGTCCACGGAATGATATATCTGGGTAGGAATCCTGTTACGTATTTCTCGCATAAGGACCTAATAGATAACTTAGTTATCTACATGCAGAATGATATGACAACTGCTAACGACAGTTTCGAACTTATAGCTTACGTGCACAGTAGTAATGCGACTCTGCCTTTCAATATCGATGTAATCGTCCAACCGCTGATGGTATTGGGTGATATGAAAGTGGAAGCTGATAAAACGAGACTGACACTTGATAATTTGGACGCCACTGAGCTTGCCAAATTGACAGCTAGTGATCCTATTTACACGATAATCGCGAAGCCCAAATATGGCTCTATAAAGAAAATAATTAGAAGTTCTGGAGATAAAACTTCCTCGAGGGAACGAGAAGTGGCATATTTCACTCACGAGGATATAAAAGCTGGAGTTATATATTTCGTTCTTAAGAAGAAGCCAACTGACGTGATTGGTCCGGAGGATAGTTTTGATTTCCTACTTGCTGCTACCATTTTCCAACCAGCTGCAAGCAATATTAAAATTATGATTGGTAAAAAGTTGAGGAAGAATTTACCCGGTCCCAATGACCCCGAGAGCCACGAAGGCATTCCAGTAAGATAATATATTGTTTTATAAAATATTTTAAAATATTTAAAATAATATAATATTTTTATATAATAATATATTTTTAAATAATAACGTTGAACATCTAAATGATTAGACTTCAAGCAGCATATGGAGTTCTAGTAGCAAAGACTATGTGGAACACTGATTTAAACTAACTTATGATACCATTTGTCAACCTGTAGGTCTATGTGTTAGATAAGTATGTATGCCTGAAGACAGAATGTTTAACACTTTCAGGTGGGCACTGGCAAGATGTCCTTGGTGATAATTTTGGTAGTTGTTGCTGCTATCGTGGTACTGATCGTCGTGGTCATCGGAGTGTTGAAATGCAAACGACACATAGTTCGCGATCAGAACGCAGTCGTGAAGGTGCACGGACAGAATCAAGGTGCGGTTGCGCCGATACCGCTCCCGCGGCCCCCAGATCACCTGATGCCGTCGCCTACTCAAGGAACTCCAACTATCAAGCGGTAAATTATAATATTTAATTGCTTATTTATAACAATATTCTGTTACATACCTAAGCATATAACGCGACTTTGGTGATAATGCAAGAAGCGAAAGATGTGTCAGGAGTCTAGCTAGTGGTAACAATTTGTACATATTTGCCGACTGCTAATAACACTAACCATAACATTAGGTATAAAAAAAACGTAACTTCACGCCTGTAATCCCCGAAGAGGTAGGCAGAGGAATGCAGAACACTCCCACGTTTCAC
>DWEJ01003862.1:0-10112 GCA_018245835.1 Mysoria sejanus stolli | reverse complement strand
AAAATATCAAAAAAAAAAATTATGAGCCCCGATTTAATCCTACAACCTGGGGGAGACCCATCATCCACTAACCTTGTGTGCGTTACAAGTTTTTTTTTTTATTTAGAACTGTTAAAGTAAGTTCGTGAAAATGTGACTAGATTTTATTAAATAACAACACTTATAATACTAAAAAAAGCTTAAGGTGGAATTAAAAAAAGAATAAGTTATACATTTAACCTGATTCAGCATCTTTATCATTATTTTGCGCTCCAATTAATACTTCTGTATTGTGGAAATGAATCTTCAATAAATGAAATTGCATTAACCAGTCAAACAGAATCAAAGCAGCCATTTCAAAATTAAACTTTCATGTAGGTAACAATCACGTCATGTTCAATAAATACAAGTTGCGGTGAGCAGGCAGCAATTAATGGAACATTTACAATGTTTTATTACACGTCTGTGTGCGTGTAATGTCCGATCATTTAGTACTCGCTAAGTAAACCGACCAATTATAACGTACAAAAAACAAGTATAACGTAAAGAGTCCAAGATAACGTCAAGATACCAAGTATAACGTAAAGAGACCAAGTATAATATAAAGAGTGTAAGATAACGTCAAGAGACCAAGTAATAACGTAAAGAGACAAAGATGACGTCAAAACACTAAGTATAACGTCAAGAGTCCAAGATAACGTAAAGAGTATACCAAGTAGTAGACCAAGTATATTTTTTTAAAAGCAAGTAAGTGTTGCAGAAAACGGTGTTTTGAATACAATTTACATGGCATTTAATTTTTATGTAAAGGATGTAGCCAACGGATAGGCAGTCCCAAATAGACGTTACTACATATATCATACCGCATACCGCACATTTACAACCGACGGCGACGTCCAAATTTACTATAAGAACTACTGGACTACTGGACATTTATTTCAGTACTTAACTAGTTTGTACGTCAGTACTAGTTAATGCTAAGATTAGTTAGTAGTATTATTTGGTAATAAGACTAGAAATAGGCCTGTTAGTAACGTTAGCACACTTAGTGTATATTAATATAGGTGTACTTAACAATACCTACATATGTAGTATCGGTTTAATTCCATATCGGCCACGGAGAAGTTGCTTTGCTGAAGCGTGAACCGGTCACATCTGGTGTACACGATCACGAGACAATCATATCTTTCAGAACGAAATAGAATTTGTTCTAATCACAATTGTATGGAGAGCGACATTGAGTTTTTCTAATAATGAGTGACAAGCTTGGGGTACATATCGATGAAATTAAAATGTGCGGATGTTATGTGATGTGTAGATATAATGTAAATGTATGGATACATCGAATGAAAGAAAAATATTGTCTTAGTAATATAGCAAAACGTCAACCTTGGCAGTCCATTTCTCCTTTACGTAGAATTGTTTCGCGATGTTCTCCTGACTAAGGATTATTACTCTGCGACACAATCCTCGATTTATTCAAGGGGGCGGAACACGGACGATTAATATTATGAGGAAGAGATTGTACGTTTCATATGTTTTATAATAATTGTTATTGTTGTGTGATCACGTCGCTTACGCCTGGTCCGTTATGGGCTAGACAGGCAGAGATAAAATGTTTTAAAATTTCCCACGTATAATTACATCAATATGGAAGTTTAGTGTACTTTGACAACATATGCGATTGTGGTTCTTATAAAAACCGTTTGTGCCGAACACAAAGGGACATACAATCGCTGCAGTTTCAATTTCATTAAAGTAGATACTTTCACCACTAAACGTATACGAATAGCAGTGGCTTTACACGATTATAGTAAATTTATGCAAGACATTATCCGAGGACAGCAGTGTTGCATAACAACGCCTTCAGTGTCCGAGCGCCACCGCTCCGTCGCCTCCTTTATGAAACCCTCCATGATATATGAGCGTGCGCTGTCACTTTATTGCTCCCCAGAACACTTTAGCATATGTATGTCGTTACGTTATCTGATAGCGTTGTTCATATGAATTATAGATTCCGTTGAAGCGGATATAAACGACACATCCGTGACAGATGTTCACATGCACTATCCAACTGTTCCTGTCATCCTCATCAATAAACTCATCACGGTTCACGTTCCCGTAATAAAGAAGAAATATTGGAAAATAATTTAAAACGGGGCGATTATATCATACTAAAACAAGTTAACTGCCTCGTTGGTCGTGTTGGTTACAAGCGCAACTGCCGATCGACAGTTCCTGGGTTCAAATCTTGGGCCGGGCTCTAGTAGACTTTTTTAATTTGGATTTTCTGTAATGGCTCGGAGATTGGAATTGTTTCTGGTGTAAGGCAATAGGCCCACCACCTACTCCATAGTGGGACGTAAACATAACTGGTGAAACTTGGTAGTGTTATTACAACTTTGCGTACCTTTTCGGGGATTACAGGCATGATGTTGTGTTAAAAGGAAGTTGAGCAAAGACATTGACGATATAACAATTTTAAATCAAATTTGTACAAGTAATTTATACTATTTTTAGTTCTACATTTTGTTCCACATTCCTTATATTGAAAGTTAAACATTGGATCTTCAAAGCTGAACATCGATTAACTACGATATAGTTGAATAATAGGAGTATATATGGGCGGGCTTCGTCTTCGCTCAGTAGGTGAAAGCCACGTATTTTTCCTAATGATGGCGGGGTCTGCGCGGGACGCGGGCCTGCGATAATCCTCCCGACCATTAGGCCCGACCACTCGCTTGCAAATCGTCCGCATATTTTGGGCCAAGATTAATTGTTCTCGAATATCATCTATCACGGTGAGCTCTCTCGTGACGGTTTCAGCAGTGCGTGCGACGTTTTATTTGAACCACAATAGCTCTTGAGAGCAGCGCCCAGAGGGGTAATTAAATTTTTGTGTAAAATAATGATATCTGAAATTAAGATCTTCTTACTGATGTTCGTTGATAACATCTTGAGGATTTTCACCATATTCTCCAGCAAAACATTATCCGATTTGCTAAAATTAAGTGTTCCTTTGACGGAATCGGTTTTGATACCATTTACAAGTATTAAAAGGACGTTTCAGAAACGGCACAAGTCCAAGAGTAAAGGTTTATTCTTATAATAGCATTCATCTTATTTATAATCTATTTTTTCCGACCCTTTTATCGATTCACTGCTGGAGAAGGGTCTCCTCTCAGAATGAGAGGGTTACAGCTAGAGTCTGCCACGCTGACCAAGGGGGGTTAGCAAACTTCACACGCTTTAGAGAACAAGTAATTATTATGTTATAGTAATTCGAAGATATGCTCTAACTCTCAAAATATATTGAAAACCCCGACAACAAAGGAGAATTTGAAATTGTAAGTTAAGAAACGCCAGTACGTACATTACCATGCAAATAACATTAGAATCCGAAAAAGGGAAGCACAAGACGTCGGTTCATTTACACTATTGATTATTTTAGCATATTCAAAATCCTAATTCAGTTGAATGTAATTAGGATGATTGCAGACACTCTGAAAGATAAATTCGGTGTTAAAAATATCTCCGTCGAGTTTATGGCGCATTGGACAAGAACAAATTGAGTCAATCTTTTTTGTTACAATCGAAAAAAAAAAATACGAAACTCTTACATTTTCAACGTGCAAAGTTCGGTATCAATCAAGCCGACCTTTTTTCAATAACGGTACCACAGGGTTTTCCCCAAACCAATTTTTCGAGTAATTTGACTCTTAGATACGCCGTGTTCATTGGCTTTCACTGACGTTGAGTTTGTTTCCGACCTATCAGATCGATTTATCACAGAAATCCATTTTCGTAGGGGCTTATCGACATGGAACATATTATTTGTGAAATCCGGGCATCACTTATCGAGGGTCCCATCAATCCTGTAATTAATTAATTATTGATAATGTACGGTACGATTATGTACCAATAATAACAATAATAGAATATATTCGATTTCATACATACACATTCTGACCTCTATCCTAACGGTAACATTGCCCCATTTCGATATTTACATGCGACATTGATTGATTGGACATATTTGAATTAAATTTAGTTGAAAATTTATATAACACTCCAAACTTTTGTGATTGTAGTAAAATTTTCGTAGTAGCAGCATCGCAGCTGTCGTCCATCACCATTAGCGGTAAGGATTCTACGTCGGCAAGAGGGAGTTGATTAAAGAGCTCTAGCTTATACTGCACAGCGCAACAATGAATATTCAGTATTCCAGTGCATAAGCATAATGCGGCCACAATGTTAGCGTCGCGCCGACAAGGCTGTCGCGCCTGCAGTGCTGCCCATTTCTCATCTTAAATGGCAAAAGCAAGGCGTCTTGCGTCCCTCCTAACTATCGCTTCTTTACTGGTGTCTGTTAAAATATGAAGAGCCACCGAATCCCATTGTTGGCTTCGTGCTCTTTTGTTCACTCCACAATACTGTAATAATAATTTTGAAATCACTTTTATGTTATTTTTTTATACTTTATAGGCTAGCATTTGGCCGCAGTCATGCCAGATGGAAAGTGATGATGTGGCCGATGATGTATTTAAAAAAGGTCTATTTTTCAGTTTCAGACGTGTACTATTTATATAGTCATGGTAAATACGCCAGTGCACGATATACAGAATAAAATCAACAGAAAATCATCATCAGCAATCATTGTGTCGTTACACGATTAGATTTGAGACTCCTTTTATAAAGAGGAGCTGAAAGATTGGTCTCTCCTATATTGGCTAAGTGCGAGTGGTAAATGACACATACTCAAGACAAATTTCGCGCTTATAATGTTCTCCTGCATGGTTATACGGAACTTTACGTAACATTAATCGGGCACATAATTCTGCACACAGAGATGCATTCTGAGGAATCCAACTCTAGGCTTCCAATATTTTAACCACTAGGCTATTACTGGGCCATTAAAGAAAAATTATAACTTGATCAGCGTGTTTTCTGTTTTAATAAATACCAATAAATAATTCAATCTTTTCATTAATTTAGTACCAGATTTTTTTAGTATTATATTATTTGTTTACATTCGTACATTTTATTCTATATTGTCTTATGACAATGAAATTAGTTTTTGTTCATGTAATTACGAATATTAAAACTGTTGCAAATACCGTGAGAACGCGCGACGGAAATTGTAGCGTAGGATACTTTTTGTGCTAACGAATTTTATAGCTACAGCGTTCGTATTCGTCCAAAGAACACATTGTTTCAGCTGTAAATAACCGTCGAAGAACCTACTGACGCTTGGCATTTGTATGTTACGAAATGTGTTCAATAAAGACAAGAAAAAATCTTACATTGAGTCTACCTAATATATTTGTGACATATTATATTACAATATCTACATCGAATTCCTTTAAATAGATGATAAAAAAATTTAACGTATCTTTTAATAATCACGCGATACGTTTTGACTTGGCTGATACATTAAAAATGCGCCTGTAGCGTAATGGTAATTCATCAATCAAAGCGATATGGAAATCTACTTTAGCTACGTGTAGTTATAAAACACCGTTGCGTGTAGAGAGGTGTGAGGCGCGATCGAAATTATGGTTAAAACCGATACGCTGTGTTGGCACTCAGGTGGCACATAGTAATAATAACTGTTAATATACAATTTCAGCACCAAATGCCTCCGTTACAACATGGAAAGTTCTAGAAAATGTTTCGAACATAATTTTTAATAATTTATAAAAGTTGAAGAATTCGAAGAAGACTTCGAGCTTCTGTTGATCGTACGGCGTGCTTATTCAATCTTTAACAAAAGACAATCCGAAAAATTTCGAATACCATTCCATTCCGGGACGTAAACGTAACTGGTGAAACGTGGAAGTGTTTTGCATTCCTCTGCCTACCTCTTCGGGGCTTACAGGCGTGAAGTTACGTTATTCGCACAGGTATACATATAGGTATATTTAATTAAAATAGGTATATTTAATTGTAATAAATTCAGCCATGTAAGATATACTCCTATCTAAAAATGTTTAAATGTAACTTTTTATTATTGAATGATGATGACGAATAAACAAAAACATATTAAAAGGAAAATAAATCAGGTCTTCATAATGATGACTCTAAAAATATTTCGCGTCGCTGTAGTAAACTTACGTTCTGTTACCTGACATAGATCAATACTTGTCAACGCAAAGCTAGGTTTACGAAGGGCGGCCTTAACGCCTAATGAATTGCGTGGTCTACCAGTGAATGTGGTGATGGTGAGAATATGCTGTGGTCATAATGGTCTGTTATTGTTAATGTTGCCATTACGAACATTAATCACCAATAAGTTGAATTAAAATAAATTATTACGATACATATATTATATCAGTTATAATTATTTACATACCATTATAATTACATACACTCAGCATTTGACAAAGACTATATCAATACATTACAAAAGCTTACAATGAAGACCTTTAACAAAGGTCACATTATTCTAAATTCTCCCATTATTATTTATGCAGGCCCTTAGTAACCGAGTCACGTTTGTTTTCTTTTTCCTTATCTTTTCCGCTTAGTCAAGGTAACAAATGAGGCATGGTTGGACGAAGTTTTGCTAAGTAGAGTAAATGTGAATTTTAATTCTCGTTTACACCACTCATTAAAAGAGTAGAGCTATTAATGAATCGCCATGAAAAATGTATAGTAGAAGTATTTCCTTTAACATATTTTATTCATTTTAAAAATGAAAATACCTATATAAATATTAGTATATTTCTTAGTTCCAAAATACTATTAAATATCAAACAATGAAAGGTTACTATTCATTTTAAAATTGTTATATAGTAAGAGTTTAAACTAGTTTATAGTAGTGTAACAAGATTAGGGGATGATATCAATAAAATTAGCTTCACGAATATTTGGCTCCCAAAAGAAATCGATATCGAATAATTGCAGATTTGTTTTTTCATTGTGTGTACAGTTTAGTTTGATATTGCTAGGTCCTTCTAGATTTTCTTCTGAAAAAAGTTAATTGGTCTTAATAAATTCAACATATAATATATTAAGAGTTTATTTTACTAAATATTAAAATATAGAAACAGCGCATGGGCTGTGTTATTTAAAATGAAAAATGTCGAAATAGAGTTGAACAGCTAGAACGTTGTGTCCAACGTGTGAAAAAAAGAGATACACGATGGAGGTATTTTGTATGTAGGTTTAGCAAAAGTGTTGCGTTCACGAGCCAGCTTAATGAAGGTGATTTTTTGCTTTGTTTTTAAAACTTAACTATTAATTTATCGCTAAAAATATTATCATAGTTTTACCTAATAATCCACTATATAAATATAAATGGTAAATGGCGCAATTAATAACGTGTGTTCTTATATATTACATAAGATATATCGTGTGAACGAAAAGTTATAAATACAGAAGTGGACATCAAATGTGAAAACATGCTAAGTTAATACTTCTTCGGGGATTATAGGCGTGATGTAACGTTGTTACGCTAAGTTCTTTAGGGAATGGATACAGAGTCCTAACTATCAAATATCTCTAAGCTTACAGAGCTGGTGCGCTTCTTGTACATTCACCACTCTCTTCATACCCGGATGTCCATTTGGGAAGTATATGACAGGTGATTAAATATAATTATTATCGACGATCCAATCAAATATGTTATCAATTCATTATTGATAATGTTCGGTATGATTACATGTATGTATATTTATGTTACCCGTGTCGGGGCGGAGTATACATCCCCCGACTCCGAGCTAGGATGCCAGACTAAGCCCGGCACTACCTGTTCGAGCCATAACGCGTCCTGCTAAATAACAGCTAAATAATACCCTGACCGTCTACGGCAACAGCCTCGGCGATGCGAGAAACTGTGATCGTCAACCCATAGTGTAACCTTAGCATAGGGATCATGGGCCAATATCCTTTAAATGAGGTTTATATCCAGCAGTGGACTGAGACGGGCTGATGATATATAAACATATATAAAATTAAACCAACATTCATTGAAAAAATATGTCAAGTGTATTTCGAAGCAGCGTTTTTCTCCAACATTCTCATAATGAATGCCATTCTTTACATTCCCATTACCTCCTTCCTGATCGGGAAAAAACCCCCACCGTGCGAGAAACCTTCGTCTCCCGCACAGCTCTAACTGAGGCACGAATCTACCCTCTTATTTTCGTTCTACATCCGGCGGGCATTGATAAGTACATAATTGATAAATATACGAGGACGTGCGCGTGGGTAACGTAAATTTGTGGAGGGCCTTGATTTGTCTACAAGGCAGATAATGTCTCCGGCAAAGTATTTTTTTTTGTTCAATTATTTATTTGTACATACATTAAACAAATTTTTCCTTTGTTATATGCCCACGATTCGTTGGCTCAATCATTGTGCTCTCATCTCACTTGTAATCTACACTATGTCATTTTCATAATTATATACTTGGACAATTGTGAAAATATATAACGTTACTTCACGCCTGTAATCCCCGAAGAGGTAGGCAGAGGAATGCGGAGCACTCCCACTTTTCACAGGTTACGTTTGCATCCCACTATGGAATATGTGGTGAGCCTATCGCCATACACCGAGCACTTATGGAGACTCCGAGCAACCACTAGAAAATCTAAATTAGGAAATTTAAAAAATATAAAAAAAAATATACCTACATAAATATGAAAAAATATAGCTCTAATTTAACCATCTTGTTTAAGTTTTCCGGAAGCTTATAACATTCATTTCAGTAATGCGATCGTATGAAATGCAATCACATCGATTTCAAGGTACTTTTTCATTAACCAATGCGCTTTTAATTGGTCATTCTTCATATTAAATATTATGGACCATCCGCTTAATTAGCAATGCGAATATACAACGGCCGGATCTATATACCTATATGGAATTCACAAGTACTAGAGGTTTTATATGAATTTCATGACTCATTAATTATTATATATAAGCAGAGAGTATCGAGTACTAAATTTCTCAATAAAGACAAATTTGCTCGTTATTTCTGTTTATCCCGTAAGGTACCTGGCGTGATTATACAATAACAATACAATACATAAGTATGTATTTCGTTATTACCTTACCTCCCGTTACACATTTTTTATTTAATAAAATTCGTATCTGACTTACGAATACATTTATTTGTATAAAAACTGATTGATTTAAATTTTGTTTTATTGCTGATAAAATGAATCATCAATCAAGCTCCGTGACGCAACAGTACCGGCAATTTTTAAAACATCGTCATTCATTAATACTTGTTTTATGCCATCAAACTTCAAACCATACATGTCCCTCGAAATCTACATAGTTATCGAACTATAATTATTTATAATTAAATCAAACTTATAAAATTTTTGTGATGATGCTGATACATAAACGAAAGATTATCTAAAGTTTAGTTGCTCGGGTGATAATCATAACAGTACTCCAGTTGAAATAAATTATTTTCACTTGATCATACAAGTCAAAACAAACTATAAAACATGTAACCATGAAACAATAATCTTACCCCATGTAAAACAGCATTTACAGGCGCAGGAAAAATATGCAAACTCTCCTTTACACTTAAGGATAATAATAGATAACAAATGCTAGAGAAATCGTAAAAACGTAGTTGTTTATAAATCTTCTAGATATCAAATAGGAAGCAACACTTATTGTCACACATTTCGTGAGCGCGGTAAGAGCGAGAGCACGGTGTGCGACACGACCGGCCGACGGTGCGTCTCAGAGCGAACTGACGCTGAAAACATTCGCCTCACGGGCGGTCGTCCTGACAAGAGCGGCGCGTACTACGACAGCGTAGCCGCGAGGCTGCAGGCGGCAGGCTTAGGCGGGCGCTACGAAGGCGGCTACGTTAGCTGAAAAATAATTCGCCGAAGAGAAATTAGGCGCGCTCCGACCGCGACAGTCCATCTATCCGGTAGCGCCGACGTTCGCTGTTTCGATACAGCGCACGATCCGACCCGATTAATACTAAGTACGCCAATAAATATTGATGCTGGCTCTTTTGTCTTGCGGAAGATTCGTTTCTTTTTATTAATGCTCGCGCATGCTTACATTTCCTTGACAAATCGAATGTGTAGCGATTTTTTTAGCCCAGTCAGCCTTCACGTGAAGGAGAATAAATGTCGACGATAACGTCATAAACCGCA
>DWEJ01003861.1:0-10112 GCA_018245835.1 Mysoria sejanus stolli | reverse complement strand
CGCTGCAAACTGCGTAAAGTGAGCGCAAAACTAGCAAACTATGGACACTCCATTTGAAATATGTGGAAGGGCGTAGTAAACCGATACGCCGCTTACTCAATCGGCCGCTAACAGTTTGCCTACTGGGGACACAGCCTGAGGCCGTAATTCTGGCATATTACTGAAGGAAAAAGAATGTAACTATAACTGTTTAATACACTCAGTGGAAATGTACCTGTCCTTATGTTTCAAATTCCCATATCCATTGATACGCTGACGCCTGCCTAAAGCAGAAGTGACCTAGAATAGATTTTGAAATCTTATTTTCATTTTGTCTTTAATAACGTGTATATTTCAAACCCTATCCATAAGCACCTTGTTTCATATTTATACAAGTTCCAGATCGTAGCAAAGTAAATAACGTTAATTTTATGAACCATGAGCAGAGTAAAGTCTAGATTTTATTACTACCTTATGCAGTTACTTTGACTAAATTCCAATATCTATGGAATATCACTTTTATTTAAGCACAATAAAAAATCAGAAACTTCACGATATGAAACAGAGAAATTTGAACATTCTATTGAGCCCTAAATATTCAAACCAAAACTTAAAATAAAATATGTCGTCGTAATTTTTCATTGTTATTGAACCTTTCCGTATTTCAAGCTGAGCACATTTTTATTAAACTCAAAAACATTATACTTCAAAGCGATTCGCTTCGTCTTACCTTTATACTTAGTCTTAACTGGAAAATCTGCCGACTGATGATCTGGAAAAGGTGTACCTAAAGCCATTGCTTTTGCAACAACCACAGGCCATCTTAAGAGTTGGGTTTAAATCTGTTCATCTTACCTTACAATATCAAATTAAAATACGGTGTGTTGATTTTTATTTAGTGTGCGTGTGTTTCCTTCCAGAAGTTTCCGCAGCTTCACTGTCAGTGATGTGTTTGCGGAATTTTCTCTTTTATATATAGCCTCACGAATGCGTCACAGTCTCTCGCGGATTCTCTAATCAAGAGCTTCGTCATGGATCGTAAGCGAAATCTTGGTACGATCAACATGCTACGCGAAGTCTGTTTGCTTTACCTTTATTTATTCAACACCTCGAAGCCAGACTAAAATTAGCAACAAACGACCGTATACCTTCTGATATGAAAGGTTTATTGTTTTAGTATTTACATATTTATTATACTTCATGTTTGTGGGGAATTACATCGGATGCGGCTGTGATTGAATCAAAGCATTTGTATACATTGACTTCTCCTATTATATATAAATACTCCAGCACATGCAGATCGAAATAGATACAATGTTCAAAGCGAATAGAGATTTATCTATATAGTTTATCTTGTAAATAAAGTGTGACAATTACTCGCAAAAATAATCGCATTGGAAATATCAGACGGGTTAAGCCGAAATCTGTTATAAACTTCTAATTTTCAAGTAAAACTGAAATCAGTTATTATACTCAACGGAAATTTAAAATAAGTATTGATGAGAGCAAATAGCATTTAAAAACATCAGGCCCACTTCTCTTTATTTTCAGTTGGAATTTTCAATTGGAAATTTTCAGGACAGCTACAATATTTTGCCATACGATTGATGGATCGTTCTAATAGATATAATTAAATATATAGCTGTCATAAAACAGCCAATTTATGTTCCCTAATATTACAGTTTCCTATAGGTTGCATTAAATACATTGAATGTTAATCAGGCATTAAATAAATATAAATCATAAACTTAAAACTTACTTTAAAATACTTAAAAACAAGATAGTTGAGCTAATAGCTGTAGTTTTACGAACTCAGAGAAAAGAAAGTTGAAAACATTTTGAGCTGAGTCTAAATTAGTTTCAAAGAAGGCGTAAATATGTGTGTTATTGTCCAAAGCTAATGAAAGATTCGTAACATTATACCTGTAATACCGGCAAGAAAATTAGAAAAATCCAGTAGTTCCCAACCCGGGATTTGAACTCGAGACGTCCCGATCAGCAGTCGCGCTTGCAACCAACATGACCAATGAGGCAGTCAATATGGAAAAGGATTTTTATTCCATTGCTATATGTTACTACAGCATGCAATGTAAATTATAGTTTTACCTTTTCATATGGTTTTTAAAACACCAGCAGAGGACAACACTAATCAAAAACTGGTTGCTGTTTTCTTGTCGTTTTAAGGAAACATTAATAAAATATTCCAAGTACATTTCTGATGCACTTATGAACCTCATAACAGTATCGTTACTATCGGGTCATCGACATGGCGCTATTATCTCCGAAGCAACATACATATGCAAAATTCCAGTTTATTGGATAATCGCTGAGCTAAAATTAGACGAGTATGATAACTAAGTATCTGCAGAAAAACAACTATTTAATGCCCGGCGCCACGTAATGGCTTACTAACGCATATTTTATGAATTGCTTTTTAGATAGGCAAAACTGCACTTGGCCGATGTGGCCAGCCAGACTATGCATTTATATTTCTCATTAATAGACGAGTTCGTACGTTAGATAAGGAGAAGCCAGGGTTGATATATCTGCCAAGCCGTATTTGGATATCATGGCAGATTGTGACCTTGTTGATTTCGAAACGGAACAAATTAATGATGTTAATTGAGAATTTGATGACATTGATGGTGGTGCTGATAATAATGGTGATAATGATGTCGATGGAGAACAAATACATGATTCAATAATATTTGTAACAGTAGGTTAAGTAATTTGACCTTTCTTAAAACTTAAAATATAATTCGCTTGCATTTCTACCGTGAATGTTTCAATATCATAATTATCATCAGCCTATTGCAGTCTACTGGATCCACTGCTTGGTATGCGGGCATGGATCAATATAGATAACGTTAATTGTATTTGAAATATAAAATAATCAAGGATTTAATCTGTACAACGATAGATTTAATGTAGTGAGAAGAATCTATATTTATAGATTCAATGGAATTGATCAAAATTAAATAAAATAAATGATCTGTAAAATATAGTTTATGTGACCCTCTTTTCACTCACCTTCAACACGTCACTGGAACTCATAGAGATTTGTATCAGATTTCAAATAAAACATAATTTCTTACATATTTTAGTCCAGTGATTACTGATCTTTATCAATGAACCGAGCTTTATGATTTCGCATCTCAACTAGAACAATATTCCCGTGACGCTCACGAATATTCTTTTTTTAAATCTATGTATTGATGTTCTAGAAAATCCCAGGTCCCTTGCGGGGTAGATTAGGAGCACCGAACGAATGTCAATGATTTGTTTGCATACAAACCTACCTCGCTTCTTCTGCATTTATCACCCTCATGATATACGCACGCCCTCGATATCGGCGACTTCTAACTAACCCCATATGAAGTGATCACAATAATACGTAACTTCAACTCTGTAATCTCGGAAAGGTAGAAAGTGGCATGTATTACACTACCATGTTTCACAAGTTACGTTTACGTTCACTATGAAAGAATTGGTGAGAAAATTACCATACACGGGACACAATCCTCGACTCCAAGGGCTAATAGTGCCCGATCCGCAATTTGAAACCAGGGCCTCCCGATCGGAAATCGCGCTCGAAATCCACACGACAAACGATACAGTGATCATAATAATATATTTTAATAACCTTTTCATAGAGTTTTTTTTTATATTATATATAATAAATTGATTCTTACCTCCTTCTTCTTGAAAGTGTCATCAGGCAAAGTTATATGTTTGAGTTCACTCGAAACTATTGTGGAAAAGGCCAACGATTTCCAATTCCAGGTAGAAGGTTCTACCTTCCAGAGTCGTAGCCTTTGTATGGCAATAATGCTACAACAAATCCGTTACTTAATATTTAATTTAGTATAAACTTAAAACTTTTTGTTGAAATATTCTCTAACTTAGGTATTCTAGCATGTTGCAATACAAATTATTTTATACATTATTAAAATCGATGTAGTAAAATCTACCAGCCGTTGTAAGTACTTCGAAGATGTACAATATTTATATACGTGCGACGCAAAAAAAAAGTGGTGTCAAACAAGTCTATATCAACGCCACGTCGTGATGCAGGAAATATACTTTGATGTATTCATTCTAATTACCTTGTTATACTTTTATTATCTTTATCGCCGCGAATATTGGCTGTGCCTGTGCACTCACTACATTTACCTGTATTATAATAACATACCCTAACTGTGATAAAATCTGTATTCCAAATATATTTACAATATCCGTAGGTACGTGTTATGTAGTCCTCATTAAAATATGATATTATATTATATTATTGTTTGTCTGGTCGTATTTCGTTTATAACTGAAAAGCAATTGTTGTTGGAACATACATCACGATTCCTTTTCGTGCTGATAAATATTTCCATTTCAGTTGAATTCAACAGACACTTCTAGAAAGAACTATAATAAAACTAGAACTAATCTTATTGACATAACGTCATTTTTCACCAGTTGTTTTATACGAGTATGTTCATGGTGATCGAATTATCAATGTTTAGTGAAAGGTGTGATAAATTTAAAATAATTTTATGTAACGTATACAAATGATAATTCTGCAACTACAGCCAAGTCTGTATTTTTGAAATGGAAACTAATTTTATGCGATCCACCTAATATTAAATGGAAACACCATTTAACACTAGCCTTCGAACGAATTAGATAAAATAATGAATTAATAATAAGCACTCATTGTATTATTAATGAGCAGAATTTAAAATAAGAATAAACTGTTATTATATTATCGTGATGCCAGGTTACTTGTGAAGTAAATAGCCAGATATCTTTATACGTTGATATCTGACATGCTTCTGTATTCATAATTCTCTTCATACATGCAAGCTCGTTTCGAAGACTGTCTCCTCCATCTGCGACCATAAAAGAAAATTCAATAAGATATTATGTGATTTGTTAATCACGAAGAGGCGTCTTGTATAAAACGTCTAGAACCAGCCTACAGTCCAAATATTCCACTAAACTTATAAGCGCCAGTATAACATTTGTGTGCAGAAAATATTTGCCGGAGGATCAGACCTATCCAGGGGGCAAGATAACACCCGCAAACACACTCTATTTGTTAAGTGTTTAACGTCGCTGCCGGATTTGTTCAATTTACGTACAATTATGTAAACAATGGTGACGCGACGTGGTAATGGCGCCCATTTTGTTCCGAGGCTTTTTGTTGTTTGTATTGTTTAAATCGTTATGTTTTGATGTCAGTTATTTGACTATTCTGTTCATTTTTTTATTCTTCTTTTGTTTAATTTATTTATGTACACACAGATATAACAAGAAAAATGGACATGAACAGTTGTACAAACGCACAACTTACTCCATATTGAATATACATATTTGCCAGAAGGCCCGCTAGTGGAAAAGTTTTAAATGTTTGAAATAATGATACAGTTATGTAAATATATAAAATTTTACATACACACATACATATCTTCATGCCAGATCCCTCACGGGGTAGGCAGAGAGCACTGAGCGCCAAATATCTCTATCCTTACAGACCTGCCGCGCCTCCACTACATTCATAACTTTTTTCATACGTGCACGCCGGTTTCAGAAAGTTCTGACTCCCCCATTCTCATTTTTACACCAATACTCTCCTTCGTATAAAGGATCTTCCTTACGGCAGAATTACGAATAAAATTATTGAATTTTAATTTATGCTAAAGTATATAAATACCTATTCTATTCTCTTTTGTTGTTCGTTATGATTATAAACAAGGACTTGTCAAAATTAAAACACATATTGTTTGTAGGCTGTTTAATGAAACTGCCAACGACATTTGTTTCTATTTAAACTATCTCATTTTTCCTTAATCAGTGCTAACAAGATCGACGCTGTAATATCATGAACTGAGCCTCCATGGCAACGTCATATTCTAATCGACCGTTAGCCTAAGCATTCTATGTATTGTACGGTACCATTAGACTACGCGCAAAATTAATATGTATATCTGACCTCATTGATTAGCATTGGATAACTTTCGTTTCAGACTTGCTTGTTGAATAACGTCACATATCTTTGATTTTTTGACTGCCTCGTTGGTCGTGTTGGTTGCAAGTGCTACTGCCGATCGAGAGGCCCCGGGTTCGATTCTCGAGTCGAAGACTAGATAAATTTTCTAATTTAGATTTTCTAGTATTGCTTCGGAGTCTAGATACGTGCCCGATGCATAGCAATAGGCTCACCACCTTTTCCATAGTGGGACGTAAACGTAACCGGTGAAACGTGGGAGTGTTCTGCATGCCTCTGCCTACCTCTTTGAGGATTTGAAAATTTAATGCTTTAATCATGTTTCGGTTAAAGGTGTACTTAATATTCGTTGAAAAACCATAATGAACAACGGAATCAGAAGAAAATACGTAAATTTATTTGCAAGTGCCCGGTGTGTAACAATATGTAGGCTCACTACTTAGTGGGACATTAACGTAACTAATGAACTGTGAGAGTGTACTATGCTCCTCTGCCTGCTACTTGGGGATTTAAAGGCGTGATGTTACGTATTACCAGTATAAAACTGTAGTTATATGGAATTTATTTTGGGTCTAAACGAGAAATGCTCACCAGCCACGCAGAGTAAGTTTCCGATCTATTTTTACGCAAACACGATTCATTGACTTCAATTAAAGACATTACGTATAGATAATCCTACGACAGTACTCTTTTATGTTTGTGCACTGTCTACAGATAACAACAAATTTTCCCACAACATTATATCTCTATGAAGTTAACTAATAGTAAGTACACACAGGCGCTTCTCAACTGTAGCTGGCTAAAATTGGCTAATGTTACTTCAGTATATGTCAGCATAATTTATATTGTACAGTCTTGATCTTCGGGGATTGGTTACGTTAATGGACTTTATTTTAATCAATTTTCAAATTTGCTTAGCTAGGCATTAGGGACATATTTCCCGCTTACGGCGTTTCTTTTTCCACGATGAGCAACATGTAAAAAGAAAATATAAAATGAAGCTTAAAGGAGAATATAAAATAAAAATTCATCCACAATTATTTATTGGGTGTACTTCCGAAAAGCGCATACCGCCGATCGACCTAAAATTTAATAGACTAACGTATTTTGACCTCCAAATTACGAATATCATAACGAAAATTGGCGCAAACGCCATTTTGAATAAGAAAAAAATAGTAATCTAAGAATAGTAATGAATCTAAAAAATAGTAATCTCCGCTGTACACAAACACGTAAAAATAGTAATAAATCTAAAAATAGTAATCTCCGCTGTACACAAACATCGGCGGTATGCGCTTTTCTAAAGTTTATCGTTATATGTATTTTACAACTGTTAATTTCTTAAAAAATTACTATGTATGCAGAACTACACATACATATAATTACAACCGGCGTGCGTGTATAGAAAAAGTAATGAAAGTAGATGATAAACGTCTGGTCTGTAAGGATAGAGGAATTTGCTTTTATTGCCTTCTGTCTATTCTGTAGGGGACCTAGCGTAGTGATAAAATAATAAGTAATAATAACCAACAATCGTTAAGTAATCATTTAACCGCGAAAATACTAAATTGACCTTCCCACTTTTCCATTCAGTTTAAAATTCGAACAATTTAATCGAAAAAATTGTTCTAATATGTTGTTTTCTATTCGAACATTTTATTCTCTCTGAACATTACGAAATAGTCAACTGACTGTTTAAACGAAACAAAACGATATTCCAAACACATGGACACACCAATATACAAATATATATTTTTGGCACTCGCAATACACGTTAATGATATTCATTCTTACTTATTTAATGGTTAAAAACAAATGACTACGACTACTTACAGTACATTAAACATTATGATAATTGTTTATTTACATTCCCCCCAATAACTGCCCTCGAGATAACTATATTGACAAACACAATATGCAGTCTTTGAGAATTAAGTAGACGTATTATTTCACATTTACATTCTCACTTTCATCGAAACCAATGTGTTATCATTTAGGGACTTATTATAAAAAGTGTTTGTCATCGACACGCTAAGAAGAAGAATGTGTTATGTATAGACAAAGAAAGAATATTGGTTACCTGTATTTGAATATGTAAGTCAGTTTCATATACAGTCTTATAATTTGTTTTTTTTTCATTCTTGCTTTACATATTATGTTATATTGCGATTTTTTTGTCATTTTTGAAGCTTTTTGCATTTTGATACTTGTTACGTACCGGTTCAACCCTGCAGTGTGTTACATTTATTACATTCGCACTTAGCTTAAGTACCTTTTGATGCCCTCACTTCGGACCGAGTGGTCACCCCTAGTTTTAGTAAATAGGCGCCCTAACTTCGGGCCCGTGTAGTCCTAATGTAGTAGTAAAGTGCCTCTCTCTGACCTCACTTCGGACCGAGAAGACCCCCCTAGTTTTAATACTCACGTCACCCTAACTTCGAGACCGTGTAGTCGAAATTTAGTAGTGGGAAATCATAATTCATAAGTTTGAACCATTTGTAAACCTATAATTAAAGGTTAAATCGTGGTTCTTTTTATCTTATATTATTTGTGATCCCTACTGTGCCCCCACATAATTTACTGTTCATTGTCGTCCAGACGATTAATAATAGAAAATATTATTATTCTATTTTAGAAGAAACACGTTTACATATCTTCTTCTTTTAAAAAAAAATCATAATTATGCAGTTATTAGGTTATTATAATTTGTAACACTATTAATAAGTGAATGATTTATTACAATAATCATAATTCATTAAATATATTATTATAGCAAAATGAAATCTGAGAAAGCAAGATCGCCATTTCAAAATCGTGTTGTCCACAACCTCGGAATGGAAGCCGATTTAGAAAAAGCGCTTGAATTGGCAGGTTTGAAATAAAGGTTTCTAAATTCCTTCCTAAATATTAATAGCAAAATATGAATTCGGTCTTCAAAACTAATTATATAGAAGAGGCCAAACTTACTTTGATATCATTTACTTTTTTACTATTTTACTAATTGCTTAGAAAATACTTCACTACTTAAAATATACAGTTTAAATTTCACTGTAATAATAAATTTTTCAACGTTTATGTCTATCAAATATAATTGAAATACTTTTCATACCACCTGACTGAATATCAGAGCAACATTAAGTAAATTGAAATCAAATACAGGCACTGGAAAATACCAAATGTTCCATGGCGCGCTGATGGTGGCCACGTTGTCCTCTGCATTGCTGGAGATGATCGGCTGCTCCTTTGTTCTACCAGCTGCTGCATGCGATCTTGATATCCCGGAGAACTTGAGAGGAATTCTTGCATCGCTCCCGAACATAGGTAAACAAATCTTGTCCTAAATAACTATACTAAGCACTAAGATACTTTTTGATACAGATCTTGTTTGATACAGATCTTGTTATAAGACTCACAGCCGACTACTACTTCGACATATTACAATTATTCTATTAACCTCAAAACCACCACACATATTGTTAGCACAGACTAAGCCTATTTTTGGAATCAGTTAGTCGGTTGTGAGTTCTGGGTCACTATTACATTTTTGGCTTCGCGTTTGTATTCCTCGACTCAGAAATTCCTGTCCACATTAGACAGGTAAAAGTATGCATACAAAACATGTATTGCAATATTGTGTTTATAAAAATTGCCAGTACGTCTTTACAGGCGTTATATTGTCAGCACCGTTATGGGGTCGCGCCGCGGATACAATGGGACGGAAACCTATACTCATGGCGTCATCCATGGCTGCTGGTATCTTGGGACTGCTTGCTGCGTTCGCCCCTAACATGCTGGGATTTGGTCTGTGCAAACTGGCTGGTTCTTTCTTGTGAGTAATATTGACAAAGGGACATTAATGACAGGTATGTAGAAGAAGAACGTCAGGTCTGTGAGAACAAAAATGCTTGGAATTCAGGACTTTCTACACAATATGTAAGAGACCTGGCATCACGATATAATGGTAATAAAAATATTGGCTACTATAGTTAGGGAGGCAATCTCAATAAAAACTAAAGGGAGTAAACTTAACTTCACGCTTGTAATACCGAAGCTGTAGGCAGAGGGATTCAGAACACTCCCACGTTTCACCGGTTACGTTTACGTCCCACTATGGAATAGGTGGTGAAAGTGGCGGT
>DWEJ01003860.1:0-10112 GCA_018245835.1 Mysoria sejanus stolli | reverse complement strand
ATTAGCGAGCAAATAGTAGCAGCCCTTATTAATTTTTTTGGTAAAGATAGACGCGTATTAGCACCTGCCATCATCAACTTTATGTATATGATTTGTCTATAGTGCATCTAATTAAGCAATTCAATGGTAATTTCCTATATTTAAAAGGTATATGTACAATTAAGAGACGACTTTATTGAGATTGAGTGTCTAGTGTCAATTTTTAGAATCTATCCCGAGCGCACGGGCGGCGTTTTCTGAAAATATGCGATCGATCAATCATAGTAGAGTAACAAAACGTCATCGCGTCGTTCGACACTCGCTGCACGAGCCTGTGACTATCAGGATTACCCAGGCAACCAAATGAAAAAATTAAAAGTAATTCTATATTTGTAGTTTTATATTTGTAATTCTAGTATACATTGACTTTTTCTAAAAGAACAAGAGGGACGATAGACAGTTAAAGTTTAAATTATTGCTTCTGCCTTAATATATCATACAACAATACCAGACAAATTAACGAGATGTGGTGACTGAGCAAGGTATCAATTGCCTGTAGTGTGAAACATTACGCATTACCTTATTCTTAAACATTAGAATGTATGTAGAATGTGAGAGTCATTCGCTTTCTTGTTATCTCTAGTTAAATTCAGTTAATTCATGCTTTGCACCAAGTGCGATCATTCTTACTCACGAAGAATTAGAAAGTACGTTATAGATTATTGTTTGTTAAATTTAGAGAGGAATGTTATTTTACCTTTTAAATTCTTAGTATATAATAAATATATTTTTTTATTTCAGATGACAACAATGCTCGAAGCAACGAAGACTGAAGTGCTAGGCAACAGATTAATTATTAATTGTAATAGTAACCGAAGGTGAATATGGAAGGTGTAAGAGTGTCGCACCAGGGCGTGCGAGCCCACTCGGCGGAGGGCGCTGCTGGCCGCATCACGCAGGCAGGGCTGGCGGCTCGGAGCCCTGAGGGTACTGCTGCCAAGGGAATGGCTATCAAGGGCCACGAAGATCTATGGGTAGAAATCCAAGCGACTACCTTCAGAAACTGGGTCAATGAGACGCTGAAACCCGCTAATATTAAAGTAATTAATTTCAAATTTACGGTTGCTACCTGTAGTGACATTTTCAGAACTAAAAAGTTCACATGCAGTTTTACGCGTATTCGAATTTTATACAGTTTCACGCGTATTTTAGCATGCAACATTTAGCGAAACCAGAGCTTAGCTTTCTGGAATTTTATCATTCACTTAATTACTTTTCTTAAAAATTTTCAACTTTAAAATACTTTTTTAAATCTTCGGGCTTTATTAAAAGTTTTCTTTTTCAATCTGTATTCATCCTGTAATATACATATTACTAATTAAGCGTTAATTTTGTCGTTAATAAGACTATATCATTGCATATATGTATGCGCCAGTATATTCTAAATAATTCTATTAATGTATGACACGGTGCTCGCCGTGTTGAGACACGAGAGATGCGCCCTTTTTGAAATATAAATAAACACGAACGTTATACATAATTCTCTTCATCTCTGAATTTTAAATCATCTGTATGTTTAAAAATTCTCGATGCTCACTAATACCGTGTGTGTTACATCTCGTCGCAGAAAGATACTAAAATGCCGACAGCCGTGAAACAAGTACGTTATGAATACACTTTGAAGTTTTTATTCGCATGTGGTTGTTAAAGGTAACAATTACAGCTCGTTAAAGAACCCAACTCTATATAAGCAGAAATAATTGTTAGAGTTTCACAAATGAAATTCTCTTTATATGAAATGTTGCATTCTTGGGATTTATGATACATAGTCATAAGTGTCTTCTTTTCACTCGAAGAGGACTTCAACATTTATATTCCACGGTGGTTTGCTTGAAGTATTGTTACGGGAAATTGTAATTCAGGAACTAAATTTGCTTCTCAATCCTCGTTGGTTGAATGTTTGCTAGCGCCACTGCTGAGCGTGGCGTCCTAGGTTCGATCCACGACTCGGGCAACGTGTCGTCGGATTTTCCTAAACGAGAAATGGAGTTGTGCACTATGGATGGAAACAGGTTCAATCTCTATGTCATGGCAGGAAGTACAACATCAGTGGCGGTGAATTGTGAAAGTGTACAATATTGCTCTGCTTTCGTCTTCAGGGAAATGGTTTGTAATTTTTCTCCAACTAATTGCAATACTCATTGCAACCTAAACAAGTGACGGGGCCGCTCAGCTTACTTTAAAAGGCAGGAAACGCTCATATAAATATTACGCTGGCGTTCACGAATGCGGGGGCGAACGTACCCCATATTGCTCTCTACATAGATACGGCTTACATGATACGGAATCTAAGCTTAGAAAGTATCCATTAATGCAATTTTGGGCGCGTGAATACACAATTTTATTTAATTATTTGTATCGTACACAGGTAGTTGATCTAGTAGAAGACCTACGGGACGGAACTGTGTTGTGCGCGCTGGTGGAGGCGCTGCAAGGTCGAAGGCTAAAAGGCTGGAGCTTCAATCCGAGCAACCAGCACCATCGATTAGAAAATGTCAGCACAGCACTGCAAGCTATTGAAGACGACGGCGTCAAGCTGGTCAATATTGGTAAGGTTTATGTTTCTATATTTACATATATTTAATTTTCACGCGGCATGAGATAATAAATAAATACTTGTTGTTATCGTCAAGGCGGTTTACGTTTTGATGTTAAAACGTTTTGTTACAGGTAACGTCGACATAGTGAATGGAAACTTAAAGTTAATATTAGGTCTTATCTGGTCGCTTATTGTTCGCTATCAAATTGGCAGAAGCAAGTTCCCACCGAGGTGAGTCATATTATAATTATTAATTAATTTTTGCACCTACGATATTATCCAAAAGTTGTGGGTAAATATTCCTAGAAGAGTCTCAAAGTTATTGCGAGATATTAATGATTAACTGTCAATCATTAATAACTGTGTGAAGTTTTAGTAAATAGTGGCGCCGCAGCGCCATCTAGTGTCGTGATTCAACATAACGGGTATCCGTATCAGAGTGCACATCATTGGAATGCAAAATTTTTCGCGGTTATTTAGTAAACGAAGATATCCTTAGAGTGTAATATTTTACTTTCTGTCTGCTATTTTAAAGAATCAAGGGCCGACCAAAGTAATTATTAATTTGTAGCATCTAGTACAAGCCCAGTACATCGAAGTTACAAATATACTTAAGGCAGAAGAGTGTAGGGCACTTCAATATTTCATGAGTTATTTTACGTTTTAGTTTAGTTATGGAATAGGCGGTGAGGCGATCCAGACTTCGAGCCACTAACTAGAAAATTTTTGAAAAATCTTATAGTTCCTGACCCGGGGTTTGAACTAAGAGCCCTCAATCGGTAGTCACGCTTGTAACATTCAACACGGCCAACGAAGCGGTGTACCCTTGTCGGAAATCGAACACACGACCACCAACTAAGTTATCATAATCACTAACCACTGTAGCACTGGATGAATCAGTTCGTTCATTTGTATTGGATAGTCAAAAATTAGCAATGTAAGTAAGTATCCAACATGGAGTGTGGTCTAATTTCAGAAAGCTGATGCTGTCGTGGCTTCAAGCGGCACTGCCGGAGTGCCGCGTCGGCAACCTCACGACCGACTGGAACAGCGGCGTGCTGCTGTCGGCGCTGCTCGACTACTGCAAGCCCGGCGCCTTCCCCCACTGGAAGGAGCTAAGTGAGCGTCTTGAGTGGCAATAGTCATCGCTTGTACCTAGTGCGCGATGCATAATGTATGCCGGAATACGACCGAGCCGGCTCTGGAAGCGCCGTGTCCCAGTGAAGCGTACATTTAACTCGTGTCACATGTTACCGTGTTCCCACATTAAGTTAACGATCACTACAGTACATGTAACTATTGCGTGCTTACGTTTGCCTGAAGTGCAATTTTCTAAGCAAGCGAGCATTACATTTTCTCAGCTTGTCGTGTATCAATATTGTATTGATGCAATAGATTGAAGCAATAGAGATAGTCAAATTACATTGTCTAAAATTACGATAGTGAATGTAAAAATTTTTTTTACATTCAGAAATATTTTTCCCAGAGCTTGTACTTCCTGACATAACATCTTGCCTAGGCTATTTGGCCAGTGCAAACTAGACGGCTTACCGCGCTAGAAGGCGCTAAGTGAACATTGTATTTGCGGATGTATCCCGGATTGTTGACGCCATCGTGTACAAGTGTGCCATATCTACCATCTGTTTTCTGAAGCAGCGGCGCGCTCTTATCTCTCATCTTTCGCTGTTGCAAAGCGGGTGACGGTTTTCCACGCGAGACAAAGTTAAATGTGCTTTTTTATATTTGTTTTCCTTAAAATCCACTCTATTGTGGTGAAAAGTTGTGGATAACATAAAAAATACGGTATTTGCATCAAATTAAAATACAATGGATAAATTTGTAACTGAAGAAAAGTAACAACTTTGATTTGTTACGTGACCAATATGAAAGGCGAGTACGAACTGACCGACCGAAGAGAACTTTATCGAAACAAAGTTATGTAACAATAAAGGATACTTTTGTGAGTGCACGTCATTTCCTTTGTACTACAATCCCTGGAGGGGGGAAGCTAGGTATACAGTTTTGTTAGTTGGTTCGAAGTGAAGGAAAATCGATAGTAGGTCTATACCTACTATTGTGGCGTCGTTCAGCAATATTACTACCGATGCATAGACTGGTCACAAATATATCGAGACACGAACCAGACAAACACTTCACATTGGTGGTCAGCGTCAGTACAGCCATCTCCAGGTATTCACTGTACAAACTTTCAATTTCTATTTGTCTCTTACGCATGTTTGTACATCCATTTGATTTAAATGTCATACTATGTCAATGATATGTTTGTTATATTACTCGAATAAATGAGCCACCTGTACATGAGCGAAACCGATACAAACGTTATTCCAACAATTTGGCAAACTTAATGACATTTCGGCAAATCGAATTTCTGTGTAGAGGAATCACTAAATGAATTGCCAATGCACGGGTGGAATTTTTGATATAACCACTAGCTCGTGTATTAGTTGATTTTAATACGTAAACACTAATTACACATTATCTATTTCTAATTCTTTGCATTTTGCCAAACGTTCTATACGATGCTTTTATCACAAATGATCTGGTAAATTTCTTATGGGTCTGTGCATCTCAAACGGGCCATATTCCTATTTAAGTATTGAAGTAAATTCGAAAATGTTTTTCACTAGTTGAATAAATCCTTCTTAATTAACATTCGTTTATTTATCAGATCGCCATGAAACCATAGAAAATTGCCGCCGGGCTATGAAACTGGCCCATAGAGAACTGGACGTGCCCATGGTGTTGGAGCCCGAGTACCTGGCCTCCCCGTGGCTGGACGAGCTCTCAGGCATGACCTACCTGTCATATTTCATGAAGCCCGGCTCAGCTGGGTACAGGTCCACATTGGAGTGGGTTAACTCTAGGCTGGAGCGAGCGATAACAAACTTTACCGTAAGTGCCGTTTATTTAATATTTCCAATATTCAGCAATATCAGTCAGTTATAATACATATAAGTACCTCTAGAATGAATCGTACAAAAGAATTCAATCAACTTTATATGTTACACAACTTTTCTCAGTAAAAAAGTCCATGTAGGGGTGTTTCCGCGCTGACATAATAATAGACACACAACCAAATATTCTCGCTTTCACAATTATATTTTTTTATATTGATCATATATTTCACCAAAGTCAATATAAGCATCAAACGACTGATTACGGGAAATAATTAATATACACATATTTTTGTCTCGACCAGTGTGAACAGTGTAAATAAATATAAATTTCCGGAGTGCTCTAACGCCTGCACATTTATTAGTGAGGCCGCCAGCGGGAACAACAAAACACTTAGCAACTTCTCACATTAACCACTTAGACGTAATCGCTAATAACCGTAATTTGCGAGGTGTTCTATGGCGGGCAGATTTAAGGAAAATTTGCCACAAGATATATATCACATATTCCCATATAAACAAAGTTTAGCTAGAGGCCCATTGTATGATATATCTACATAGCGTCCCAAACACTAATATAATTTATGAGACCGATACGCTCGTACTTGGAGCGGTTATTAGTTATGCCGTCAGCGGCGAGCGGCTGTACCCGCCGCCGTTGGCAAGTAATCCGATAAAACACATACACTACAAACTTACTATATTACATGTTTTGACTATTAGGGTTCGTCTAAGGAACAATTGATTGTCAATTGTTCAAACCATACTGAGTTTAATAATTTCTTAATTATAGCCACCATGGAAAACATTGTAAATAAATAAGGTTTTACAGCTTATTAATGATATACAAAAGTGTTTGCACAGTTATATCGCAGCTGATTTGTAAGGATGCTGTCCACATCACGGTGTCTCTAAAATCGGCAAAAACGAGTTTTTAGCATTTGAGAAATATTTTTTCAAGACGGACTGGAACGATGGTCGTGTCGCCAATGAGCTGGTGCGCTCCATGGGAGGCCCGGCTCCTCCTCCGAGCCGGCTGCGGAGGGACCCTGCGCGCTGGGAAGAGAACAACCAGATGGCCATCGATGCTGCTAAGAAACTGGGTAAGATTACTAATTACATTGAGATTTAACAATATTACGGAAAATGAAAATACTTCTAGGAATACGAAACGAATTCACGTTTAGCTAAAAAAGTCAAAAATATGAACATCCGGTAATAAATTCTGTAATGATGACGATATCCCTAATCAATGACTAAACGTGATCAATATCTAATCCTAAACATGTCTGATGCTTGTCACATTCTGTAATAGACTTTGTTTAGTTGATAAGCAGAAAATGAATGTTATATCTATTAGTATGTATATATTCAATGACATCAAATATAGGAGTAGAAAAAAACAAATGGCCGGATACAAACATGTGCCGCTATGAAACTTCCATCGGGTGCCAGTCGTAAAGCTATCCACTAGTAATTACAAAAGGGATAGTATTCACTCGGACGTAACAACGCCAACAACAATTTAGTGGTCTTTAATTACTTTAACATGTATGAAAACCGTTCGCTGAAACTACGCGGATACTTCGAAATGTTTATGTACCAAGTTACAGAGCGGACATTCTATTCTAGTATACAAAAAAATCATTGTTTGTTTTCTTCAATGTCACTATCCTTTCTTCGTCTTTGTTTGGCCTAACTCGGTCTGTTTGACGACGTCTCTCTCCACGATGCTGTGTAACCTATCCCATTACTTATGTTTATGTTTATATTCATGTGTACATTAATTGCAAAGTAAGACCATCACTTGTGATACATTATCCCGAATCTTATCTTCGAATTATTTCTACCTTAGATATTTTCTTGACATTTTAAGGCGTCCAGCCAGTTTTGTCCGCAAAGGACATGAGTCAAAATGACTCTGAGCATCTGGGTGTGATGGCGTGGGTCACTCAGTTCAAGAACGTGCCGCCTCGCCCACCAATCCATGACATGCTGAGAGTCGCGCTGGACTCCACTTCCGGCCGTGTTGGAGAACCGGTTAGTATCAACGTTTTATTAATAATTTACATAAATTACAATGGTGTGAAAGCACTCACTAGTATATAACCAAGAGAAACTGAAAAACTTACTTTCATTATTAATATGAAAGTACATAATAATTGCACACCGTCGTCAATGAAAAAGCGTAAATGAAAATAATATGTTGTTTATCAATTAAAATTTGTTTATCTTTACAAATTGTTACATATTAGCAAGGAAATTTCAAATATGGTTATTTCCAGTTCCATTTTCCGTACAATTCCAGTACAAGCAAGAGGTTATAATTTTTATTTTATTTACAGACATACATAAAGGTTGAAAGCATATCCAACGAGCTTTCAATATCAGACGTGAAGGTGTCTATTATAAATCCCTTGGAACAAGAATGTAGGTTAAAGCTGGATTCCCGGGGTGCTGCGGAGTTCTTCCCAGAACACGCGGGCATGCACGAAATTGTCCTCACTGTAGATGACACAAGGTAACTTATTCCAGTGTCTCTGAGCTTCCCGCTCGTTATGTTCGTAGTTCTACGACGACCCTACTGACCCAACAAAACTGGTTATATTATGTCAGTTACACTTCAGAGCATCGTCGGTCCCTTGAAGGGTGATCATTAACGGTTAATTGGGGATGTTTATATATAGATAGATACATATTTGACATTAAAAACTTAAATTCAACATTAATCTCATATTGATCATTCTGTAAGTTTAAAAGAGCTTAAATTTTAAGATTGGAAAATGATTACTTGTGTATGGTTCTCAGGATTGACAAAAGCCATATTAATACTGCCACTCATACCTTTGCAGAGTGGACGGAAGATACTTCTTTAGAGTGTTACCACGATTGGTAACAGTGGCTCCACCGGGGATGGCGCCGTGCGCCGCAGGAAGCATTGTGGAAGTTCTGGTCAGTGCCACAGGTAAGGCAGACCGTTGTTCTAGTTGTTTTAATATTACTATAGATGACTTCATAGCACAGGCAACATGTATCTGGCATTCAAATGTCAACCTGCTCATATTAAGAAACTTGCTTCTCGACAACAACATCTGATATGTGATCAATTGTTGTTTCTTGTCATCCTATTTTCGTGAAAGATCGTATGTGAGTGTGATTTTACAGGAAAATTAAAATTATTCGCTGGCAGCTGATATCACAAGAGCTTTCTGCTATAATAATATTGTAAATAGATAGTTAGATGTGTCAAATGTACTCGAACTGTTTATTGACTATACGATGCAACACTAGGCGCTCCTAGAAGAGAAGATATCGACGTGACAGCGCACTCGCCGAGCGGCCGCGCCGTGCCGCTGCAGCCCCGCCACCCGCCTCCGTCGGCCCCCGGCACCACCGCGTCCAGTGCCACCTTCCAACCTGATGAGGCTGGCACCTGGACCATTGCTATTACCTATAAAGGCGAACACATCCAGGTTAGATTGTAAATTATATTTATTGCATTTTGAAATAAAGAATGTATTCTGTAATAAATAGAATAGTACATAATATATAACGCAATAAAACAATTTCGAAACAGTGCAGCGGTTTTTGATTTGGTAATACTTCAACCCACAAGCAACTACACCGAGAACAACTTATACAATTTTGATATTTTCAGGGTGGTCCATTTACTTGTGAAGTGTTCGACCCAGCCGGAGTGCGACTCAGTCCAGGCGCCCTTGAAGGCGCAGAACCGTTGAAACCTCACTCCTTCGAGTTAGATACAAGCGGATGTGGCGTGAAAGGGGATGTGCAGCTGGACATTGTTCACGACAAGCGGAGTGTGATGTGCGCCCTGGAAAAACTCTCAGCCACCAAGTACCGCGCTACGTTCATGCCCAAGGCGGCTGGGAAACATAGGGTAGGAAACATACGATCCTAACATAATAATATATCACCGATGTATTCGAGATGTACACGTATGTAGTGGACTATCATCATCATTATAAGCCTCTACCAGTCGACTCCTGGACACAAGCCTGTCCTAAGTTGGACCACCATACTCGGTCCCCCGCAGATCTTACCTAGCCGCTGCCACACGCCTTCTTAAGATCATCGGTACTCGATATTATACGTAGTTTTTGTATATTCAGAATAAGTGTGTCCTAAAAATATTTTACTTTTATAATCATCGAAGTTGGGTTATTTGCTGTTGCTTTAATTTTTAGCATAGCGCATTCAATGTTTACGCGTGGAGCATGTAACGGTATTGATGAAAGGATTGATGAAAAGGATTAATGAACAATCCTTTGGTAATGACAGACACGTCACAAATTAATCAATCAAAAACGAGAGTCCTGTTAAAATATTGAAAACGTAACGCAACGAACCAAATGGGAGTTTTTATATGTACTTACATCGTACAAAAGTTACATCGACGAGCGCTCAACTTGTTGTTATAATATAATACGAATTCTCAGAATTAGTACAGATGCCTGCACACCGCTTTGATTTTGTTGAAATCCTATATCCTATTATCCTATTAATATTATAAATGCATGTTCTGCATTATAATAAATATGGGAATGTTCTGCATTCCTCTGCCTACCTCTTCAGGGATTACAGGCGTGAAGTTACTT
>DWEJ01003859.1:0-10113 GCA_018245835.1 Mysoria sejanus stolli | reverse complement strand
TTGCAATGCGAATGCCGATCGGGAGGTACCGGGACCGATTCCCAGGTCGAACACTACAAAATTTTCTAATTTGGAATTTCTAGTAGAGCTTTGGAGTCTGGATATGTGCCGATGCATGGCAATAGGCTCACCAACTATTCCATAGTGGGACGTAAACGTAACCGGTGAAACGTGGGAGTGTTCTACATTCCTCTGCCTACCTCTTCGGGCGTGAAGTTATTTTATGTTTCTTACAGAAAAAAATAAGCTATTGAATACAAGGGCGTGCCTTATATGTACTTGTATCATAAGAAACTTTATAAAAATGCCAGAAGGCCTACAAATGAATTTTGATTTTTTAAAAGATATATCTTAATTATAATTGATATGTATAATGACAGTAAATAGATACATACATTTTATCTGCTAAGCAACAGTCCATTTTCAAGTTCTGGTTTGAAGTGTGCAGTAAGTAAGGCAGAATTACACGAAGCCCTCTGACGCAGCCCTGTGGGATTACAGTATATGTATTATTTAAACAGGATGTTAAGTTTTTTAAGTTGCGATTGGTTGCACACGTTTGCAGGCAATTTTGACCGCTTTAATACAAACAGTTTGCTGTTTTATATAACAAAATATTAAAACAGCCAGAATGAATTCTTATAGTATGGATCTCTCTCTCTGTTTTGCGCCTTTATAAAAAATATTATCCCTTGTATTCACATCAAAGCCTCAACTAGCTCTGAAACATTAAAAATTTAGGAAATATAACTATTGGACTATGACGTCATCCTTTTCATTCATTTTGAGAGAAGACCCGTGTTCTATGATGGAACGACAAAAATCTTGATAATAACCAAAATATTTTACAATCGTTGTATTTACATCTTCAGAGCCCGATCCATGTAGGCTCGGCAACTTCGGGCATGGAGCCGGCTTCGACACACGATGAGACATCTTCGTCTGATCGCACCAAAGACGACGACGACGGTGGAGCGTCCGACGACGACTCCGACGACCGCGTCGACCCGCAACATCACGACCCAGAGCGGCTTAAGGCGTTTAACGTAAGTTTATAAACATCTCTTTACATTTCGAAAGTGAAAAAAAGTGGAAATGTGACAACGAAAATAGCGTGAATACATACATACGTACAATGTACCTATAAGGTTAGAAGAACTCAGTTTTGAGAAAAGATGTTTCAAAGTGGTAATGATATAAAAAGGATTTAGAAACATTGGTGTGTTTTGTATTTCCAGATGTTCGTGCGTCTCTTTGTAGACGAGAACCTAGACAGGATAGTTCCTATTTCGAAACAGCCAAAAGAGAAAATTCAGGCTATAATTGATTCGTGCACAAGACAATTCCCCGAGTTCGCCGAGCGCGCTCGCAAACGGATCCGAACCTATCTAAAGAGTTGCAGAAGGAATAAGAAAGTACGTGGCGAAGGACCCTCGAGTGGCAATGGAGGAAGCACGCCATCTGGCAACGCGTGGGATACTTCGGTGAGGGTCTCTGAGATCGGATTCCTTTATAATTGTTTGGTATATTATGCTACTGTATCTCAGCTGGAATATTTTCCAATCTTGTCCATCGTCACTTTAGGAGATCATGTATATTTTTTAATTTATTAGCTGTAAGCTTCCAACTAGAACATGATCAGACATGTTACCCTAAGAATAGCCCCCTACAAACGGGGTGTTGATGGTGAAATTAATATAATGTTAATAATCCAGGTTCGACCCACACCTGCTCATCTGACTTCAGTTCAAGCTGAACACATCTTGGCTCAAGCATGCGAGAACGAGAGTCTTAACGCCAAACGTATGCGACTTGGCTTGGATCCTGTCAGCCAGCCGATGCCAACCGTACCCACACCTATGGTAAGCCTTAAAAACAGCGCACGAACCAAATACATATATACTAAATTTAAAATGGTCTCCAGTTAGCTGAGTATTACTAAGTATTACTACTTTCCAGGGTAAGTAGATTGCGAATGACTTTAATTTAGGTGTCCCACACGTGAATCAACAAATCCTGCGCCGAAGAAAATTTCTGGAATAGTCTACGTTGAACTAGTAAGTACACTGTGTCACGAAAAAGTCCAGTAACTTGATTTTGCCTTCGTTGTGCGTGGATCAAGTTATTTTCTGCTGTTCTTGTTAGCGTCTACTTCAGAATAAAGAAGATAGTCTTCGGTCAAATATCGCTCTCAGCAGGGAAGCTACAATGGTTTATAACGCTGAAACTAGATATTATAGTCCTAGAAATGTTGATTCCATGTACTTTTGCCTGCTAGTCGTTAGTTTAGTTTGGTGTTTTCGTACACTGGCCCAAAGTATCCTTTCGCTCCCCTCCAGCACCTGACGTCAGTGCAAGCTGAGCACATCCTGGCGCAAGCGTGCGAGAACGAGAGCTTGAACGCCAAACGGATGCAACTTGGCTTGGCTCCCGTTGGTCAGCCCATGCCTTCTGTATCCTCACCTAGGGTAAGTCCTACGGCCAGTAAGCCAGTAGTAACCAGGTACTGGTAGAAAATGTACCTTCCAGCAAAGACAGACACAAAACATCGGTTTTATTATTCAAGGTACAAGTCGCTGAACCTAACATCAGTTGATTATGGTATTTTCCAGCCACGTAAAGCATCTACAAGACCTAAAACTGGGTCGGACCTAAGACCTAAAAGTAACCTGATGATTCGTGAAAAGTAAAACATTCTGTGTTTCCTCCACATCTCGTTGGTATTTTTAAATAGTTTTTGGAAATTTATTTTTTATAGGACAAATTCTTATATATCCAACTCTTCTCCAGGCAATAGACACAACAGCGACCTCTGCCGTGGCTTCATCATTCCTGAGCCTGTACTCGGGTGCTATCAGCAGCCCATCTACTGCGCCGAGCGCCACGCCGGCCCACAGCAAGGCGGCCGCTGACACCACCAGGCCTTCGACCAGCCCCACCATGGAGAATCCGCTGTTGAACAACAACAGTCTGAAGATCGATAACGCCAATGGCAACGCCGGAAGCAAGACCGCTAGGTGAGTTCTACAGAAGTAAACATCAGAGACATAGGCACCTCACCTGAGGGGTTGTGTCCAAAAATGATTGTTTAAAAGTGGCAGTGGCAAGTGGCAAGATTATAAGCGTCACATTTTTATTATTACGTTATTAAATATCTTTCGTGCGATAGTTTCCAACTAATTGGAAAAGTTGAGGTGTGAATCTATCGGTGTATTATTTTATCAGCCATGTTAAAAGTCCACATGATGTCATTTCTAGCCCCGCGTCTTCTCCAGCTCCGCTCTTCAGACCTTCTTTCCCAACTACTTTCGGAACTCCGCAGACATTTGGAAGGCAGAAGTAAGACAATTATTTGTATAGTCACTTTAAATTACAGTTTCATTACGCTAATTAATTAATTACATACTAACCGCAACTTATGAAACGTGGCAATGAATTAGGTACCCTTTCGGTGATTACAGGCGTGATGTTACTTTAATTACACAATTATTTAGATTATTTGTTACATGTTGGTATGTAACAAAATTATAACGTCTTTTCAAAAAATGGTTATCATTAACACATGTTGTTTTACTTAAAAGTGTTAACATTTAGAACGGCTCTGTTTCTGAATTTCCTTTGTATATTAAAATATTACCATGTCTCTTATTCCAGCACCTCCAGCTCCAGCTCAGCTGCGTCAGCGCTCTCCAGCAGTGCTCTGCTCTCTACGCTGTCCGCGCTGCCACCAGCTGGTGAGTTTTGGTTTTATCTGTAGATGAACTAATAAAATACTTTAGAAAAGGCATTAATCGTAAGGTACACTAAATTACTCTTAAGCGGTACTAACTTTTCGGTGCTCAAGACAGAACGTCTGCCTATAGTTCAGTTTTATATAAAATTAGATACCCATTTTCTTACCCTTTTATCGTTTCACTGTTGGAACATGCGTCGCCTAGTCATAGCCATAGTCTGCCACGCTGGTACACTGGCTTGTATCGCTAGTAGTTGATACAGATTTGGTCGAATTTTAATCGAAGAGCGATAGATTAGTAGAGTTAACACTAACGGGGATATTACAGGATCTTTGTAAATCACCGTTACTGTTTATAAGCGGTAACTACTCTATTTTGCCCATTCCACATCGCGGTGTCGGCCACTGAGCGGTGACAAGGATGGCGTGCGGACCAGCGCGGATCCATTTCACCATTCACCACAAACTATTGATAAAATAAATCAACTATTTATCCGACACACGCCTAACTGGTATTCGGTTGTTGATAAAGAGATGAAATTAAACTATATATCGAGAGGCAACAAAGTCACAAAATATATTTTATTGTTTCTAGGAGTGGGCGTGAACGCCGCTATGGCCGCGTACCAGAGCGCGCTGCTGTCCGCCATGGCAGCCCACACGCACTCCTTCCCCAGCCTCAGCAGTGAGTACTTCCATTTTTAAGCTACAAAAGCAAATAGAAACGATTCAATGCTCCCGAACTCCATCCTCGTGTTTTCGAAGAAAAATATGCGATACATGTATAAACTCTTTTTAGAAACTTCTAGAACTGTCAAGATTTAAGCGAGTCTTGTTTTAATGTATTTTGTTTTATTATTGAATATTACCAAGTCGCAGCCTTTTAATTGTATTTTTAATTGCACTTTTTATGCACTTTAATGCACTTTTTAATTGTATTGAATAATTATTTGTCGTATACCCATATTTTTTATACGATCAATTGGTTCTCGTTCGACTGTACGAGAGCAATACCGCGAGTAACGCGCGCGTGGTTGCAGCGCCCACGGACCTGTCGCTGAAGGCGGCGAGCGCGCCCAAGCCGCCACCGCCGGCGCAGAAGCTGTCGGGCGGCGAGCTGGGTGCCGTGCGCCAGCTCGTTACCGGCTACCGCGAGTCCGCCGCCTTCCTGCTGCGCTCCGCCGACGAGCTGGAGGCGCTGCTGCTCAATCAGCCCTAGGGCCCGCCGCCCTTCGCGGACCTCTTCGGATTCGATTTCGGTTATTTCTGAACGTTTCCGTGCACTCGGACGGCGTTTGGACGTCTGTTGCGTTGTTCGTTAATCTGTGGCGTTCTTGTGTTTTTTGACGTTTGTTACGATCGGGCGACACCGGCGCGGCGACGACCTCGGACTGTAAATAGCTCTCTAAATTAATATAAATTATTATTGGTTTAGTAATATGATAAGGTGCGATGAAAATTTCTGTGTTGGACGTAAATAAATCACTGTATGCATTTCTAAATGTTAAATTTTAAGTGTCGTCCGGAGCAACGATATTTTCCCCGTGTGTGTGTGCGTGCTACGTACGTGTAACTGCGTGCGTGGGCAGAATCACATTGTGATTTCTAAAAAGGAAAAGTTATAAAAAAACTTACGTTACAACTTTAATTTTCGAACACGTATTTATCAAAATATTATTGGTACTCTTAATTTATTCATAACGTTGCCACATACAAAAATATTAGTATTATGAAATCACAATTTGATCTGCTACGGTTAAATTATTTTCTTGTCTTCAAATTTAAAATAAAATCTATTGATGATGACGGAGGAAGTAAGGAAAATTACGAAATAAATGTTATTCCAGTGCAATTGACATTCAGTTGTTTTAGTGATGGTAACAAAATACACAATTCTGTTAAATTTCCGAACGACGGTCACACTAACAAAACGTAAATTAGTTCTTTCGCTAAAGTTTATAAATTGCGTATGTATAAATTGCGGTCTATTGTATAACATCGTCCTATTTGTGACCTGAAGCAGGTCTGTAAAATAAGAAAAAATATAAGAAGCTTCTTCTCGAAGACTTATGTTGATAAAATTTGTAGGTTAAGGATGCTTTTAAAATTATCTGTCACTTGCCACATTTCTATGTGAATTAAGATTAAATAATCTCTATGTTTTTTCTTCATTCATCCCTCTTCTAATATTAAGGGTGTAGTATCACGAGTTGTAGATCAGAGATTGAACATGTCGTCGGCATTCGTACAAAGTTGCCATAGTTGTTGTAAAAAAGGTATTGCCATGTAAAACTCGTTTGGAGAGTACAAAATTATTTTGTGTATATTTAGATTTAAGAAAAAAAAATCAGGGGAGATTCTACCTTAGTGTTAGATGAAAATTCGGATTGTTGCCTGACGCGTGAGTTTCGTGAACGGTGACTAATTATATTGTCATTCTCAAAATTAAAGTACATGATCCGTACGTGGTTAACTACAACAGAGTCTAAATATAGGTTTTTATGGCGTTTTAGGTGTAAGGAGCACGAATTTATTTGTTGTTTTTTATGATATGAATAGTGCTGTAGTTGTATTATTATTGAAGAATATATGTATTTCTATTTAAAATTAATTTAACAGATTTATAGAATCTGCTCTCGTCTAATGTTTGGCTCCATCCAAAATTAGTTAAACTTATTTTACCAATTTTCTTAATGGCAACATCGTGAAATTTCTGGAATGATCTCTCTTGTCGCTATTTTATTTTACAATGTTGTATGAAAGAGAGTGTATACGACCGCGGTGTTGCCACGTCACTTTTAAAAATAGCACCAAGTTGCTTAGCTCAGTGTACATTTTTTATTTTTTTTTATATTTATATACGTGGTTATATATATTTGTTACCATAGTGTTATGGCCAAGTACTGTAGGTAGATATGAAATAATCGCTTGTATACAAAGTAAGATTCTTATTAACTTTTTGTGTACCAAACATATGAGATCTGGCCTAATTTTTTGTTATAAAAAAACCCGAAATTGGAATACCTCGTAACCGTTAATTATTGTGTTGTTAAGTTACATAATCTATTGTGAAGTTGCGTTCCGTTTTGCGTTCGGCCAGTGTTTGTAGTGTTTTATCCAATTCAATAGAATAAGTAATAATAATACCGTTAACGTTTTAAAATCGATAATTAAATACAATAATAACAATAATTCCAATAACTAACAGCTTCATTCCTTTGCGGTTTCATTTTATATCTTCCAAATTTTTGGTTAATGTCAGTACTGAATATTCACCGAGTAGTGTTATTGCATTTTAGTAATGTAACTTTATTGCATCGATTTTATAATATATCTTATAATTATATATATTCTTATATTTATAATAACTCTTACACAGACGGGGCTTAAGTTATAATATTGCATTGTATTATACAACAGTTGTTATCTGTAAGTAAAGGTGTGACATTAACCAAACATTTGAGAAGCCAGCAATACTGACTGTAGAGGTGCGTTTATAGAGAAGGCGGGAAATATTCGAATTCGAATGTGTGTAATTTACATTACACACATTCGAATCTATATTCCAACAGAGCTTAAAGAATTATATTATTTAAGTGTAAAGCTCCTAACGTTCTCTGAAAATTAATATAATTTCAAAAGAAACTATGCTCCTTGAATTGGTAGCAAAAATGTAAACGTTAATATGAATTTTGCTTTATTTATAAACGTACCTTGTAATAGCGTTTCCAATATTGCCAGTTTTTATCAATAGTATCTATGCTATCGCTTTAATGCCAGTTTCATGAAAATTGTAAATTCACTTTTGAATATGGAAGTTGCCAAAGAATCGAATTGATTACGGATCGATTGTACAGCTGAACTTGGATGTGAGGGTTGGCGGTTTGTGTATGATTCGTTTTGATTATATTGTTAAGTTAGAATTAATTTTAGGTTTTAATTATGTACGACAAAGAAAAAATTAAGTCATTCCGCTATTTTTCTAAAAATTACACGTCATCCGATGCGTATAACAGCAGATCTGATGTAGTCATTGTAAATGGAGGAGGTAAATTGTAAAAAGTATCTTTAGAAATATTATTATTATTATTACGAAAATAAAATAAATTGGAATTAGTGTTGCGAAAGTTGAATGTTGGGGTTTCGATAACGAAAATGGTCGTAAAACGTTGGGAAAAATGAATTTGTTAGACATTAAAATATATTATTATTAGAGATGTATAAATGATTTACGATTTTTATTATTATTATTAGTTCGAGAGAAAACACAATGGATGGAGGATTGCGACATCGCTATTGTTACTATAGACGATATGAGAATTTAGTTATAATTTTGCAATTTCAAAATGTGAGTTTTACAATTTTGAAAAAGAAAATATTAAATATGCTCATATAATTAAAAGAGTTGTTTAATTTAGTTCTACCCGTTGCTACATGTAAACAATATGAAAAACATCATATCTTTTCTCGTTTCTCTAGTTTGCTGGAAGAAACGTCGCAATGAACATCTGACATAACATCGCGCTTGTATTTCGCTAGCGGGTAGACTGAGTAATGTAATACTTGCACTTTTCACCAGTTGTTACACGTGTCATTTATTAGGGTGAGAGTATTGCCTTACAGCTGTGACTGGAAATTCCAAGTTAGAAAACCCAGCAATACTTTGAACAAAGTGAGTTTAAGTCGTAAAGAAAACACCGGATACAATGCTATTAAAATCTTTAATCAAAATCGGCATCCAGGGCGGGCGTGGTCGGCGACGGCTGCTCGCGCTGGACGGGGAAGCGGTCGAGGAAGGGGTAGTGCCGCTGCTCGGACATCAGGTAACGGGTGGCGTTCGTGATGAAGTCCAGGTTGGAATGAGACGCCGTGTACGAGAACATCGACGGGAACCGCTCCGTGCCGCAACTTTGAAACGAATTGTATTCATTAAGATCACAATAATATGAGCCATTGTTGCTTGTTTGTTAATTAAAAAATAATTATTAATATACACCTATATATTTTTAATTGCATGCGCCAATGACTTGGTAATACTTCTGCTGTTACAAATGTTCATAGAGGACGGTGACAATAATAAAAATATGATGTATAATAAAAATATTTTTATGTACGTATATGCCAACAGAGTTTGGCAAAACACTGTGTTTGATAATTAAATCACACAAAATGGAAATTTATAAACAAAATACCAGTCTATTCCTGGTTAAGTTCATAAATACGGCAAAAGTCAGTCCAGCTCTCTCGTAGTAGTATAATGTCATCTACAATATTAAGTGAAATGAAGACTATCTTACAGTTTCCGTATGCCCCAAGAAGCGAGACCCCACAACACACCGTCGCTCACGGCTGGCGCCCCAGTATCCCGCTGAAATATATTTCATTTCATAAAAAGTCCCGGCCGCTTACGGCCTGTTGCTAAAATAGCTAAAAAGCTATTTCCGCCAATGGAATTATTCGGGCTGATGATGATAATACATACATTGCTTACATGATGATAATACATATATACATTACATATTTTCTTAGCCTTCTTAAAATCACTTTTCAGAGTAAGAAACTTGCGTAGCACTTGGGGTTGTGACTACAAAAAATGATTGCGAGGATTCGTAATGATTCTCAGCCACCTAAAATAACTATACATAAAACAGCTATTACAAACAGCTGTTTGGAAGCTACGTACCGTACACGGAGACCGCCTGCCAGTCTGCGCCAAGCATATAAAGTTATGAGACACCGTCACACCGAATCTGTTTGCCACCGTGTTGCATTTCTGCAGGCTCAACAGCCGAGCGTTGTACACTTGCAGCGTGAACTCCGTGTTCTCGAATACTCCGTCGCGCTGGTAATATATCATGTGGAACGTTATTCACAAGATAATTATTTATCCAACGACGGTGTTTAATGACTTGTTCTCGAACGTTGTACGAGCAAGTACATATACATACATATATGTCATACACATTGGTTGAGATTGCTTTTTGTCTCACCGCGTTTGATTAAAATCCAATAAAAGTCACGATACAAACTGATCATGTCTTTTATTGACCACTTGTTGGTCACTACATTGAGTGTATGAATGTTTTCATACAATTATGTTAGATAAAATATGTAGAGTTCATAAATTAAACGCTGTGTAGAAGAGTTGCAGAAGTTGGTTTTCAAATACTCCGTCACGTACATTACGCCAATTACTAGGAATAAATGTGGAATATTTTTTAAAATAACGACAAAAATAATAACGAAAAATTTTCTCATTTAGAAATTTTCTACTAGAAAATCTATACTAAAATTCTAGTAGTGGTTCGGAGTCTGGATATGTGCCCGATGTATGGCTATAGGCTCACCACCTATTCCATAGTGGGACGTAAATGTAGCCG
>DWEJ01003858.1:0-10113 GCA_018245835.1 Mysoria sejanus stolli | reverse complement strand
TATTTTTTTTTTTTTGCAATTTTTCAGTTAAGTGTTCACACGGCAGTTCGATCGTTTGTTCATAGAAATATATAAGAGTATTTCATTATAAGGCGTTTATTATAAATATCATTATTTGTATTGTTTGGTACGGAGGAGCCAGGCGGAATAGGGACCAGAGAGTACGTAGCTCAATCATGATGATTGTTGATACGTGGTTTAGATATAATTTTGAATTAGTATCATATTAACGTATGTGTTGTGATCTGATCTATTACTAATGCACGACTACCTGTAGGCAAAGTACTGGACAGAGCCACGCCGGAAAAAAACATTGGTGTAACAGAAACGCTTGTGCTTAATTAAAAATACTATATTCAAATTTGATAACTTGGTTTTATTTCAACTCCAATAAAAATCCAGCTCGGTTCTCAAGAGAATCGTTTTGTAAGCTCAACATTTTATTAAGTTAGTACTCATCTGACTGGTTTTTGCTGTATATGTTTTAATTAAAGAAAAATGTCAAATGAAACAAAATATTCAGTAATGTATTTATTAAGAATTTGTAATAAATAAGTTATTGTTAAAACACGCTGTTATTGGAATGATTGTATGCCGTTCCCTAAGAATTGGCTCATGACTTAAAAAAACAAAACAATTCACGAACTTCTAAATTCAAAATCTCTAAATTGTTCAGTGGCATTCATTGGTGACAAGCAATTTCTTGGTATCTTATAATAAAAATCTTATATTATTTATAGAATATATTTTATTATAACTTACTAGACACATATTTGTCTTTTTATATTCATTACAATAAATTACACAGTATGGGTAGTCTATATCCGTAGTAAAAACTGTTTTTATGTTATGATCTGACCATGTGTAATCGTATATGCCTTATTTTACTTAGATAAGAAAATCCCGGGCAATATTCTCACAGATCTATACAGATAGATCATTTTAACCTTAGTTATTGTATCTTTCTAAGTCAAGTTCAAGAACAGTCTTGAACTTGACTTAGAAAGTTACAATAACTAATGTTATGACAAGATATAGTTCCAATCTTCATGTTGTTCTTAGAAAGCTTAGAAAGAAATATTTACGTATCTGTATTACCATTTCTATAAAGAACATTCTAGCACGCGCTGGCCAATCTACGCTTTAATTATTCTAAACATCATATGCACTCTAAGTTACTTAAAAAGGGAAACTATCCATCTATGCTAGATATTGATATATCTTATGTTGCTTAACATAAAATAATTAAATATAACTTTAATGTGTAGTACATGTCTAGTATTACACTTGATCAGGTGGTCACTCTACATTAAGTTTTTTCATAGGAGTAATTCTAAAAATATATCACCCACAAGGCACTTTGATAGATTAAATTAAAATACAGTTTTTATTTGAATGAATATTATAAATTCATGCGACAGCTATTTCGTCTAGTACCTGCAGCAGTTAAGTTGATTACAATTATCATCAACATAACAGCGTGCATTACATATCTTCAAGAATCTATGATTGGAAAATATTGCCGATAAATACTTAACATATAATCACAGAGTCCTCAAGCCAAAGGTCTTTACAAGGGAACAAAAGATTAAACCATCTTACTCCCTGTTTATTTGCCAGAAGAGTTTCACAAGAGTTCAATTACAGGACCCCGAATAGACTACCTAATATTGTTAAAAAGTTGAAGTGCATTGAAAACAAATAATTTGTACAGTGTGCGCACTAGCCTATCATTTACAGACAATTGGTAAGACGAGCTATATTTGGTTACTATAGGACTATCTAAATCTAATGATGATGGATCTAATGATAATAATGACCTGTTCAGAAATTACGTTACACAATTAATCTGCCTACTTTTTGTAAATTACATTTCGAAATTTTACAATTGTTTTATTACTTAATTTGGATAATAAGAAAACTGTTTGTTTCAAAACTTGTGAATATTTTTTGGGCTTTACATATTTATTAATCATCACTGTTCTGTGTTCACTAAGTTTTTATATGTACGACACAACTAGGGTTCTGTTCTCCCATTCTCATCTATTACGCAATGTGTGACGAAATTTATGAAAATTTCTCGTCGTCTTAAAACCTAGAACTCGTACTGCGATACAATGACGATGAGGCGGGCGACGGCGCTGCCGGCGAATTGCGAGCGTTGGTACAGCGACATGGTGAGCTCCAGCTCCGCGACCTGCGGCCCGCCCAGCGAGCACAGCAGCGACACCACGCAGATGTTACCAGCAGGACGCATGCTAGTGATATATAAATATATATTGCATTTTAAACATAACAATAGCCTAAAGTTTCTGTTTCTATAGAGAAAGAGATGATTGTGCTTATTTTTACGACGTACGCTAACCTCAAATTAATCTCACAGTATATAGGGATATAACTCGCCAACGTCAAGGTACGTAACTAGAGAGTTTCAAAACATTACTGACTCGAAACAGCTGATGTCCGCGGGTCGCACACCCACTGCCGCCTTCACGTTCACCATGCGCATTTCAAAGTTCACCACCATGTCGTGCCACGAAGGTCCATGCATCGTGAACAAATCCACCTAGAAACACACAATGCAACACTCTTCCAACGTATACCATGTTCAAAGAGTAGATAATGTAGAAGATTTCTACATGAAGTCTTCGTCATCATCATCAGCCTATTGCACTGCTGGATACAGACCTCTCCTGAGGCGTTATACTCATAATCCCCGCTTGGCATGCGGGTTGAAGATCGCAGATAACAGCTTCTCGCATCGTTAATGCAAGACTAAATGAAGTCTTAATAGTTGTTAAAATGTGAAATAACTTATTATAACTTTATTATTCGAAAATACTTACGCTTCCCATAGGAAGAAAGATGTTCGCGACGAAGGTAATAAAGTTGTAGCTGTATGTACTCGGCTGCTGCAGACAGTTCCAGTCAGATATCGGACACGTGCGCTGTATTCGCGTGCATTTACTGCCGAAAAAGTAGACACATTTTAATGAATTGCCAGACTGCATTTAACTCACAATTTGTTAGCGTACCGTATTGATGAGCAATAAATTTGTCCATGATTTGCAGTCTCGGTTCAACACCAAATTATTTTCAGACTTTGGTTAGCATTTACAAATCTAATACAAAGAAATTACAAGTAATAATTACTTTTTTATTCTGTTCACAATGCACATGATTAAATGAGATAAACTATTTGACATTTTACTAAACTTACTGCTTCCCTTCTAGGCGGTAACCATCAGGACAGTCGATGTGATGGCAGTGGTAGCCGCCGCGGGTGTTCTGGCACACGTTGCCCTCCTCCGGCCGGCCGCACTGCGCCTCGCCAGTCTCACATTCGTCTATATCTATACATATTAATAACAAAGTTATTTAATGGAAAGCCAAAATGCTAGAATTTCATATTTCTTCAGACACATATTTCTACACAGTTGGTGCATATGCGATATTGAGATTGCTAAAAATTTAATACTATTAACAAGAACATATTGGTTACAATCTACTAAGTAGTAACTGATACAATGTACATAGTGAACTGAACGTGTTAACGTCTCACCGATGCAGCTCCGCGCGTCGTCGGCGAGCCGGTAGCCGGCGGGGCACGAGCAACGGTAGGAGCCCGGGACGTTCTCGCAGCCGCCGCCGCACAGGCGCCCGCGAGAGCGCGACCGGCCCCACTCCGCGCACTCGTCTATGTCTACACATGTCCTGCAATGGTGCGATACGAGTATGTCCATGGGTACACGTACTGTACTACAGATAATATATTAAACATACTTATCGTACAAGTGAAAGGTATGGTGTATGATTTTGTATAATATCGTCTTCATATCTGCTAACTTTTATAAAGTTTATAATATTAAGTGTTTTTCTCAACGTATTATTAATAGGAGTCGATAGATCGAAGAAGATGAAGAATTTCGTAAAATGTAATCTATAATGCAATGAATGATATTTTTTTATTAACTGTAATCACCTGTTGTCAGTGCTCAGGCGATATCCTGAGTAACAATAGCACCGGTAGCCGCCCCATGCGTTGGAGCATCCTTGTTGGCACTGGGTTGAGGACTCGGAGCATTCGTCGATGTCCACGCAGACCTTGTCGTTCGAGGGCGCATTGCGGAAGCCCTCGTTGCAAGCGCAGCGGTAAGAGCCAACTGTATTTATGCAACGGGCATAGTAGGAACAAGGCTGGAAAAATGTAAAACAGAATAGGATGTAAGTCCATAAGTGTTATAGAATGATTCAGTATAACCTTTGGAATGATGCTTCTGTTTCTCCCAATGTATGACAGACAAATATATATATAATGTTCAGAAGATGAAAAAATATCCACGGCCAAATATTATCTACATTGTTTTACTGCAACAACATGTTTGTGTGTTTTTACATAATCGATATTCATGTTGTAAATATGTTAAACAGTCATTCCGTGTATATTTTTACAATTTTATTTAAAGAACAAAAATGGTTTTATTAAAATACAGTACGCCGACCATTTTGAGAACATAGAAATGAAAGATATATAAGAATTTGCTAATTTGCAATTTTTAAAAGGTACAAAATCCCAAAAGACAAGTATTATTATTATTTACCTAATAAAAATTATGTTTTCTCTCTCTTAAATTTGTTTTCTAGCAAAGAGTAAATATAAGACAATTTTTCTTAACGGGTCATGCCCTTAATTTACACGACATTATATGTATACAAAACCTTCCACTTACAAAAAAGTAAAGGTACCTGACACCAGACGTTTCAAATAAGGATTCCTTACATTTCCATAAGCACACTCGTCGATGTCGTGGCAATGCTGGCCCACCAGCCGATGGCCGTTGGAGCACTGGCACGAGTAGCCGCCGTAGAAGTTCTCGCAGCGCTGCTGAGGGCCGCACTCAGAAATATTGCGGGCGCACTCGTCGACGTCTATAACATAAAAGATATTTTTGCTCGTTCGGGACGTGTCAAAAAAACTAGAGATATAGATATTACGCCTTCAATCAGTAGTGAAATCAACAAGCGAACTAAATTCCTAAACAAAGCTGTATTGCGGTATTGCTTTAAATCATGTAGAGTTGTGTTTAAAAGCGAGAAAACTATAAACGATTGTCAAAGTCGTCCCAGTACTTATTGGCGAAAGTATCATAACCTATGTGCAGGTGTTTGTAAAATATTGAAATGAAAACGTTTAACCTAAGCAATTCTATTTTCTAGTAATTTTCTAAATCAGAAAATTTCTAAATTAAAAGAATTCTTATTTGTAGTGTTTGACCCGGGACTCGAACCCAGGACCTCCCGATCGGCAGTCGCACTTGCAACCAACACGACCTACGAGGCAGTCTAACACCATACTTTTTATTGAAATATAGTTTTACCGAGGCAATACTTTTCCGGAGTCAGTTTGTATCCCCAAGGGCACGTAGCGACGATGGAGCCAGTAGCGGGGAGCCGGGTGATAGTGGGCCGGAGGTACCGGGCGCCGCGCTGCCCGTACTGCGCACCCACCGTGATCACGTTAGAGTCGCCCCGATTGATGGGAGGTGCAGGCTCATGTGAAGGTACTGTAGAAAAATAAATAATTTTAATATTAAATATATTGTATAAGGCTTTAGTTAAACTTGAATATTTAACTTAAGTATACACAAATAACACAATACGAAAACTGCTTTATTACAGACAGAGACACAAAGGCAGTCAGAAGATTTTGGTACACTCCCCTGTTTCACCAGTTGCGTTTACGTCTCACTGTCAAATAGACAGCGGGCTCACATAGACTCGTAGTCATTAATAGAAAGTCTATCTTAGAATAATCACATGATGCCCGATCTGCGATTTGTACCCAGGACATTCCGATCGGCAGTCACGCTTGCAAACACGATTAACGAGTTGGTTGCAAGTCTATGAACAATCTAAGAACCGTGGCTAAAATAAACTTAATCTAAATAAATTAATATGGGTACCATAGGAAGATCCTTCCCGACACCTCCTGCCGCAAACGCAGCGGTAACCACCTTCAGTGTTAACACAATCTTCAACAGCAGAGCAACTCGCTCTTTCTGTTATGCATTCGTCAATGTCTGCAACAAAAATCAAGCCAGCCTTGCCTTTAAAGATACCTACTCGGCACTGCGTAACTTCAATTTAGTTATTTGTATTTTTATATTCATGTATTTAAAATTAATTGAATGTTAAATACAACGTATATAGGAGTAATTCAAAATCGTGTGTTTACTGTAACATAAGCTCTCATCTAACGTACTTCGGGATCAGACGGCAGTTTACTGAGATATAAAAAAAAACAATCCACAAATTCCTTCAATGCATCTTTCTTAATAGTTTAATTTAATTTGCTAATCTCTTACGTTGAAAATATATACTTTCCGTGATGAATATTGAAGGACTTCTATCTAATTAAAGCTTTGAAATACTAACCAACACAATGTCCCTGACTGGGACTATATTTATAACCAAGTTCACAATTGATCGGTGGCGAATATGGCCACTCGGGTCTTGGCCGAGGCCGAGGTCTTGAACCACTAACGTACGTCCGCTCTGGAGGTGTAGCTGAAAAATACAATACGCGATTGTAATCTTAGTGGTTTGGTAATATTAAAACGATATGATATTTAATATTAGTACATTCACGATGATTTACCAACTGTGGTTCTTTCCGTGGTAGAAGTAGATGTGGCCCGTCTCGTTGTAGGTCTAGGCGTCGTGGTGGATGTAGTAGTTGTCCTAGTAGTCATCCTGCTCGTAGTAGTCCTCGGTGTTGTAACAGTACTGGTGGTAGCTACCACACACCATCCAGTAGCATCTCTGACGAAGCCCGGTATACATTCGCACGTGTAGCTTCCTGGTCTATTCTGACAAACTTCCAAATTGCTACAAATATGACTACCAGATTCACATTCATTTGTGTCTGAAAGTTAAAAAAATTAAAGTTAGTACAAATTGTTATATTTTCCACATAGGATATTTTATGTTAATTACAATACATTTGAGACATGGACATTAGATTCTTATAATGAATGAGAAACCTAAGTAAATATTTAAGTACATTGTCTGAGTTTGTTAAAGTAATTCTAGCCACTTACATATAGCCATGATGTTACCGGATATAGAACTCAAATTTCAAAAATACATTTCAGTTTGATGTTGCAAAAACGCAAACTGCGCGCTAGCGTAATGGTTTTGTAACAGGTAAATATATGTATATCATGTACAACAAAAATATGAGTTACACGGTGGAATAAATATAACTGTATTCGTGATGCTTACCAACACATTCTCCTCTAGCATTCTTCTCGTACCCATTCAAGCAATGTAAATTATTTAACTTAAAATCCGTGTTCTCTGGTATATCTGGTGTCTCCCTTCCGATGATATTAGTCCATCTATCTTTTGGTATATCCCCCGTGTTGACACTATAACTACCATCAGGGCTTCTGTCTCTTTCAACCGTGACCGGGTCTCTTGGGGTTGGAAGGGTAACTTCATAAAGGGGACCTGTTGAGTTTGGTTGCCTCGATATATAAGGGCGTCTCGGAGCGACAGGAGTAACAGATGCAGTGGTTGTAGGAATGGTAGGTAAAGGTCTCTCAGGTCGGTTAGTGTATGGGGGTCTTCTAGTGGTAGCCGTGGGTCTGCGGTGGTAAGGGTACCTCGGGCGGGTTGGTGGCTGATGTCGCGGGGTTGTAGTGGATGTGGTAGAAGTAGTAGACGTAGTGGTTGTGGAGGTGGTGGTGGGCCGCGGAGTGGTCGTAGTACTCGTGGTCGACGTTGTTGAAGGCGTTGTGGACGGTGTGCTCTCCGGCAGCGCATCTGTATTAGTTGCGTTGTCTTCTCTGAAAGTATTACTTTAGAATTAACTACAGCTAATTAATAATATTTTATTTATTTTTAACCATTTTATCCCTAACGAGTTTCGATTACAGTATTGTCTTTTATATAACATTACATTGAACTAGGAATACCTCGAAGGAAAGTTAGTTACGCGTTGTATAATATAATTATAGAAAAAAAATGATTCGAAGATAAATAACTTACTCAGAGTCGTAATATTCATATTCATAGAACGGTGGAACCGTGGTTGAGGTGGTACTGGAGGGCCGGCGCGTGCAGGTAAATGAGCCGAGCACATTCAGACAATGCATGCCAGCCCCACAGTTGTCCAGCTTTAGGGCGCATTCGTCAATATCTGACAATATACATACATTTTTAAGCACTGCGTTTTACGTACATATATGGATAAAACGTAACAACCCGCCTGTGTATCTCCGTAGAGATAGGCAGAGAAGTATAGTACACTTCCACGTTTAACCAGTTACGTGGAATCTCGCGATAGAATAGGTGACTGGCCAAACCCAAAACCGCTCAATCGACAGTCGCGCTTGCAACCCCTCGTCCAACAAGCCAGTCTACACAGATAAAACGTAACGTAACGTTGTATTACATTAATTGGTATTCGTGATATTTGGTCATGTTCGTTTTAACGAACTGTTGGTAAAATTTAAAGGAACGCTGGAAATCTAACTTCTGTTACCAAGTTACTACTTATTTATTTATTTATTTATTTTTATTTTTTTTAATCTTCGCGCCTGTAATCCCCGAAGAGGTAGGCAGAGGAATGTAGAACACTCCCACGTCTCACAGCATACGTTTTTACGTCCCACTATGGAATAGGTGGTCAGCCTATCGCCATCTATCGGGCACATATCCAGACTCCGAACCACTACTAGAATGAAATTTCATTTTTACAATAATGAAATTTATGTGATATATATCTTATATATGTATTTAATTTAATTTCTAACTAATTATCGTACTACAAGCTCTACTTAATTTGAAAACAGATTATAGTGACGTTATCTCGAATTATGATTATTACACCTTACGTAGGAAACTAAAACTCTTTAAATTGTCCTTAAAATGAAGGTGAGTTACAATTTATCAGCTCAAAAATATTACCATTTCAAAGCGAAACATTACATTTCCACGGCGCAAACATTTGTCTTCAAGTAACAACTTGTACGGCAAGACCGCTCTCGAGAGATTCGCTTGCCGTCTTTTTCTAATATTTGCACTCTGAAGAACGCGGCACGGGCTTGAATAGCACTGGAAATGCAACAAGCTATGCAAAGACGTGATGATTCTAGTATCTGTTTGTTATTTTCTAACAATTATTTTCAGTTATAGTTAGTGGCTACTTATTTAGTTATTTTCATTTATTATTATAATGTTATTACACAACTATAATTGCAAGGTTTTCGAAGCACAAAATTTTATTATGTACTTGTCTTGCTAACTGAAGAATCACGAGCCTCCGAAACCTTCTAACGTTAATGAAAAGAATATTACCACTCTTCGTTATTGCATAGCACGTCAGATTCGTGAGGATAGATATGTTTGTTACGCGGTGTATTCAGCCTACCCCTAAAGGACTCGGAGTGAGGTTATCATAATGTATTAACAAAACAATGTTTCAGTTGACTAGACAAAGGCCTCCTTAAATGACACTTTATACCTAAACATAGGTTGGGGATCGCAGAGCATAGCTCGACGCGCCGGTAACGTTACTCTCCGTGCTGCTGGCATATTGCCGTTATTTTTTTATTAATAAATCCAATTGCAAATGTTAATGGACAGACTGGTGTCCGAGTAATATATGCCACTCAATTCAATACCCGTAACAGCTGCGTGTGAGGTAAAATATTCGCGGTTTAATTAACGTGCTCGCATTTGCGGCCCGCAATATACGCACTCGCGCCCGCATCCGCATTTCATATATTGGTAATCGCACTCCGGTCCCGCATCAGCATTTCATATATTGATAATCGCACTCGGGCCCCGCACATTGATATGCTGGCGTACATTGAAAATTATGGTGATTTTGGTTAATTTTAATATTTTATTGGCGATCGTGAACACTCATAATCAATGTAGGAATAGTTGCGAAATGATTGCGTGTATTATATTCAATATTTGAACATGACAAGCATTAACAATCTCAGTACGATTGTCCGTTATGTCAGAATAATAACTTGGAAATTAACTCACACAAGACAACTTTATACCAAAGTTAACCTTTACTACGATACCTGTACCGGA
>DWEJ01003857.1:0-10113 GCA_018245835.1 Mysoria sejanus stolli | reverse complement strand
TCATTTGTAGTGTTCGACCCGGGAATCGAACCCAGGACCTCCCGATCCGCAGTCGCACTTGCGACCACACGACCAACCAGTCAGTCACCTTTAATAATAATAATATCTTGGGACATCTCCACACGGCCATCTGATCCCAAAGTAAGCGTCAAGAGAGCTTGTGGTATGATAACCAGACGGCTGATAAACTACATATATACATATAAATATATTACTTAAATAGATATTTTTTTTAGTTTTTTTTACGCCCAGACACAGAACAAATACTTGTGCTCATCACACAAATATTTATTCTAGGTGGGAATCGAACCCACGCCCCCCGGCGCAACGGTGAGGTTCGCTAACCGCTGCACCAACGGGCCAGTCAAGTATTAGGTCCCATAAAAGAGTTTCACATGTATTAATGCTGAATAATGTATTCACTGAATTAATGCTGTTGCTGGTCTTGTGGTTGCAAGCCAGACTGCTGATTACAGGTTCAATACTCCGATTGTGCATAGTATCTAATAGTATAAAGTCTGGATTTATATCCAATTTATACCAATAGACTCACTAATTATTCCATGCTAGGAAATTACTATAACTGATGAAATATGAGTGTTCTATAAATACTCCTCTGCCTGTCCGCCGAGAAATACAGCCGTGATGTTATTTGACATTATTATATTCATAACACAATATAAAAAGTTATTACCAGGAATACTGAAATTTTTAAGTAAATCATTTCGATTCGTGTTATTCCCGCCTCCGAAGGCATCAAAGTAAATACGTAGGAGTAATGTTGAATAAACAGAGGGGCTGTGTGATAAACGACAAGATTCTATTACCTGAGAGACCCCCAAAAATATTCCCCAAATTGAAATTTCAAAGAGACGCTAACTCTGTAGGTGACATTAAAAAAGTTAATTGGAGTTGTTAACTTCGTGAAGCAAGTTTAACAAAAACGTTAAGTAATGGCGAACGGGGTTCGGTTTAGGACAAGTATTTCAACAACATTTAACGAAATATTACAAACACATACTCTTACCTCGTTTAGGGTAAATATCGTTTAGAACAACGATTTTTTGACGATACGACTTTTTTAATTACAGTCTTTAAACCTTGTCAGATGTCTTGAGGATGTTAAGGACTGGGATGCATGGTGAGGAATAATGGTGAGAACAATATGACAACGGCATCCGTCTAGGTCAATTTTACGTATTTAAATAGCTTCAAAATCCGCTCAACACAAACCATTATGAGCTTAGAGCAATTATAAGCGACGTAATGAATCATTATAAATAAGGAATAAGCAAAATTACGGAGCTACCCCCTGGGGCCGGACCTCCATTGATAGCGAGTCTTTTATCCTTTATAGCATACACGGGTTTATCCTTCGCTTATTATTTCATGGCCGCATCACGTAGGTACCTATTCCCGTTGCCATAGCGACGGGAAAACGTCGGTCATAGACTCCCCACCTTCCCCCGCCCTTCCGCCGCGACAACCGCCAAAGCAAAACAAGACTGTGGAACTATTAATCCTGGAAAAGTTAAATAATATGCATCCGCCCCTGTAGTGGAGAAACTGAGTGAATCTTTGGTGGACGACTCGCGGTTGTAGCGTATGTCCCCCGGCCGGAACATCGGCGGCTGTTTTATTTATTATTGAGCAAAGCCTTGTTTAAACCCGTTAATTAATTATGAGTTGATTGTCTTCAACGGCGCTCCGCCGCGAGAATTTGGCGCGGCCAAGGTAATGGCGGTTAAACATTCGGAAGTCGGCGGACTGCGGGTCCAATTATAAGTTTGGGGTTGCTAGTTGACTCTGTTCAAATGTACAATTGCGATTGGGAATTGTTAAATCATTATGGCTATATTGGACGAATTACGTCCACCACCGGTATCGATTGAGAGGCTTCAGCGGCGCTTATCGCGTTCGTACTTCGCAACTTGAGTCGGCTTAGTAACAACATCTTGACAGTTACAATGTAAAAAATTACGCAAACCTAAACGTTTTAATGCCCCACAATAAGCCACACGTACAATATACTCCACAGATCATTGGAAAGAATTGAATCGTTATCAAATTAGTACAAAGCTCGCATGCAACACTTGTCAAATACCAAATGAGTTAAACGTTTGATAAAAAAATTACAAAGCAAGTCTTTTTGTAGAAAAAACGTTTTATATAATAAGAATTGGTTTGGATTAGAATGTAAAGTTAGTGATAGACTATACAAAGAAATAGGTAGCAAAGACGTTTATTATAACGCAGCGATATACTTAATATGTCATGCACCAATAAAACAACATTTAAAATAAAAAAAACAAACCCGAGGACTTCCATAAATACAGTTTCAATGTAAGAAAGACATAGGTTTAACTAATTCACAAATACACCCGTTGCTATGGCAACGCATCGAGGGCGCCCGCGAGCCGACTTCCTTTCGCCTTTATAATTTCCCAGACGATTGGATACCGGCAGTTAACTGCAAACAACGGCTGTACATGCAATTGAGGAACAACAAACTCGCCAACAGAGCCGGGAGAGCTGCGAGCTGTCCAATTCTCGGGACGGACGGACGATAAATGATGTTCACCAACCCTACACAAGCGACTGAGATATCAAAAGAGAGAGTATAAAAGCTTATAATTTTATTTTTTTTTTTTATCTTCACGCCTGTAATAAGAACAAAGATAGAAAGTATATATGATGACGATGATGACATACGATGATGTATATTATGTATTAATGATGATATTTAACTGTACTTTTTAAGTGCAATTTATACATAAAACAATGTTCTTATGAACCTATAAGATACAGTTGGTCGTAATATTTTCCATTCGTGCTAGTTGCTTACCCAGTAAGGGATCAATAATAAAAAATAAACACAAAACATAACACATCTGTTAAGAATGGAAATTTTAATATTCGCCCATCGGCAAGCATTTAAATATTGAGTTTCATTTCATCAGTGCAAATGGTTCTTCAATTACGTTCAATCTATGCGACAAGAGTATTGAAATCAATTCTATACGAGATGTGAAGAGCGGTAGATACTGGGATCACCCGACTCGCGGAGAAACTGTCGAACACGAGCGGAGGGGGAGCGTGTATCTGTAAGTCTCTGGCATTAGTCGGAATTACATTTCCTCGAGTCTTTTATCGAGCACAAGATAGAATCCATGGGTAACTTCAGATAAAATAAGACTCGAGCTATTATGATCCACCGATCTCGAGAGGTCGAGTTTAATTGAATTCTCTCGAAGTTGCGGAAAACAAGCAATTACTTGCGACTGGTAACTTTTCACTGGTCTCAGCGTTAAAAGGAACGAATTTGTCTTGGGACACTAATCTAACTTTGTTATAACACAAAACTCAGGGTGAACTACGGCGACGTGCCCGACGAGTATATTCACTTACGGAGCGACGTTACTCTGGAGTGTCGACGTCTACCCATTTATCATGTCGGGAACACAACGAGCACGAGCCTCGCACTAATCCAGACATTACACGGAATCATCCCGACGGACCGTGTCTCCCGAAAAGTTCTCGTAATGATATATCGTAATAATATACACACAGGCCGTCCTAACGAGTTCAGTCGCAAGAGTATTAGTATATGTAAGAAAACTTTGCTCAGCTTACTCCGAGTTGTAATATGAATAAGCACCGCGCAAACTGTATGTAGTTCTGTGTCGCAGAGATAAGAGTCATCGCGGTGACAGTGAGCTCTGCGTTTGTTAACAAACGTTGTAGTGGGTCTCCGCACGGCCTCCGGCAGCCACTCTCGGAAATTCAAAGAGCGCTAACGTGAATTTCAAAGTTGTGTCCTTTCAGTGTTTTGAAATAAGGAAAAACAAAGAAACCTGATAAGTAAATAAATTATTCATGCAACGCTCGCTCGCATCGAGCTCGTGTCGAAAAGATTTGAGGAACAGATTTCGCGAGACGCGAGCGAATCATTCCGGTGAAAAATCTCTTATTTGTGGAGTGAAAAACAAACAATCTGAAGCTATGAAACGAGTGTTGCAAATATGAGTTACGGTTTAATTCAAGAAGACTGCACTCAAGGCTTTAGATAGTGCTATAAAAATGTCAGAATCACGATGCCATTAAATTTTCCGCAACGATCGTCGACTTTGTCTTTTCCTAACGGAAAAACGGAAAATAAGCTCCTGCTGTGTTTTCAAACAATGGTCGTCTAAAGTTAAGCTTAACATTGAATATGTCAATTGTGATTAAATATTACAAAGGATATTATAGGTATAGAAAAAAAACACTAGAAATTTTCAATTAAAATGTTGTAACATTTGAAATGAACATTTTTAGTTTTTCTTTTACTCAGTCAATTTTTACTCAGTCGGTACCAGAATAAAATATTAAACATATTTAGAGAGCAGCGGCGTAAACAACAAAGTTTTACGATGTTTACTTAGGTGGCCACGAATTTAATTTGATAGAGCCATTTCCCACAAAGTAAGCACATTGCACGTCATATATTAGATTTAATAGTGTTGGTAAAGCGGCAACAGCGGCGACTCTATTGTACGGCGAAATTAATGCGTCTGGTGCTACCGAGTCACAGCGCTAAAAATAATAAATCCACTCGGGACAATAAAACAAAAAGACCCGAACGTAATTCTTCTCGCAATATTTTTACTCAGACCGGCTCGCTATAAAATATTGCTCAAACTCATAATATTAATAGAGGTCTTGGCCCATTGTTCGTCTAACGATGAAAAATTATTACGTTATTTTGTTTACAAAATAAACAAAGGACAATTTAAGTACTAGCTAATTCTTACCACCTTCCTTATATATTTTTGCTATTACCTATGTTGTATTTAATGTTGATATTGTGAAAACGCCTGCTAAAATTCTTTCACAAACACTGACGATACACTTAAGTTTAATAATTCCCGAAGACCTAGCGAACGTGAGTAAGAAATAATGAGGTCAATAGATCGCAATTGAGACTAATGTTCTTGTCGTGTTTCGTTTTTAACTAAAAGAAGTGACAATGCCGAACCGTTTTATAGTATCGGATCGTTTCATTTAAATTAAAATAAATATTTATTTCTTCAATGAAAATTCTAACTCACTCTCTATTCCATGTGACTTATACCATACCACATTCGGTGAAAGTTGGAAATACTACACTCCGAAATCATGAACACCTTTGGAGAAATAAAAACGTGGTATTATAGTTAAAGTATAACTGAAGCAGACATACGTAGCTAGAGCACCCGTGTTCAAACTTTGGCCACTTCTCCACTTCTCATTGTCAATGTACACACGTGGTGTTTGTTAAGAAATGTAGAGCTCGAAAAAAAATACAGACGCTACGTCGTAGAATATGTCAGCAGTTTTTTTTAAACATTCACACAATGAAACTGTTTGAGAATCTTCAAGTTTTTAACAGCAATGTCAGCTTTTAGCGCGGCGTGAGCGCTTTACGTGCGAAGGCGTGTATATTTCGCGATAAAAGTGTTGAACCCGTCGTCTGTCGTTCAGTCCTCCTTTTGTGTCTACACAAACGTTTCGGATCATTAGCTAGCCAATTTGGATCGCATGTAATCGGGATATGTTTGCCGCATTTATTACGTAGGTGACCAAAAAGTGTCATCATTATGTACATAGGTATGACTTTACTAAAAAAATCGCGTAGGTATACGACAAAGACAATTGAATCGAAATTCCAGTTTAAACCGCTTAAATGCGCGTAGAATCAGAGTAATTCATCATTTAGGCACTACATTATAAGAAGTCATTAAACCCTATACTTTTAAAATATTATTAAATGACACACATGAAAACTACACGTCTCTAGGATAGGATATCATCATGAGAAACATTCCGAAAATAGAACCATTATCATCTCGCAAAACAATGATAAAATAATATAAGGAAACCAAGTAACTAACGAAAGTAATGATAATCAATTTTATATGGACAATTCACAGACATAACCGACTTTATTGAGTCAGCTATAAAATATTAATAGACCTCGGAGCCATCATTTGGAGTATGTAGGAGAGCGTCAAAAATAGATGATATTGTTAGATGCGGGCGTACGTACTTATCTGCGCGTATATAAATTTAACGACGGCACGTCGATACATAAAATCTAGCACAACATAACATCATGCCTGTACTTCTCCGAAGGGGTATGCAAAAGAGTGTATTACTTTCAACAACAATGTTAAACATTCCATGGAATAATACGAGTAGATAAACCTATCGTCATACAACAGACTCATATCTAGATTGCAAAATATTACCGATCAAAAGTCGCACCCTTCAACCACTACAACTACTAAGAAATTAAGTTTCAGTCTACACAAAAGTTAGGTACAATATTCCCTGCTCAGAATACGAAAGCCGTTAAGAGTCGTTATGAATTTAAAGAGTCAGTCTTGTATTCAATTCTAAATTATGTAACCAAGTCTCCAATGACTTCCAGAACATCATCATCATCATTATCATCACCACCTATTCCATAGTCGGACGTAAACGTAACCGGTGAAACGTGGGAGTGTTCTGCATTCCTCTGCCTACCTCGTCGGGCATTACAGACGTGAAGTTACGTTTTTTATAATTATCATTAGCATATTCCCGTTTACTTCCGGACATAAACCAGCCACTGAGCTCTAACTTCAGCTTTTCATGACATAATCGTCTATATTTTATTTATAAAAAAACACTATTCGCATCTATAGCACTAGTAACCACGCCGTCCCTAACAGAAACCAGGGGCCACCCTACCTAACATTTTAAAGCATCACCAAGAAGCCTATAAAAACGTTACACGATTAATATAATTTAATGATAGAAAGCAGATTATGTAATGTGCCCTCTATAAGACGGAGACACCTGCTACCAGCGGTCAACTCTGTCAAAGGACAGAGGACAGTGTCAAAGGACAGTGCAACGTTCGAAATTGAGGTTATCGAACGTTTCAAAAGTCAATGGAGATATTGTTTATTCCAGTATATAGATAGCGTGAAGAATAACAGAACAAAAACGTATAGTATGTAAGTCACAGAAGTGCGACGATATCAAAAATTAATATTGGCAAGTAGTTCCGCGCGGGTCACCAGTCCCGTCATTCAATTGTTATTCGTTAGGTTTAATTTGGTACTCTTCAGGCCGATTTAGATGGTTGCTATGACGCCAGTGAGTAGAAAATATTGTGAAGTTATTAATAAACAGCATCAGCGTAGGTGGTGCGAGACTGTGCTTAGCGAATCCCAACAAGCATTCCCAGTGTGGGGATTGTGGGTATAAACGTTCAGGGGAGCGTATGCCCGACAGTGGACCGCAATATGCTGATGATGATCATGATAATTATGATGATAATGATGAATAATAAACAATGAAGGTTAGATAAAGAGGGTAGGTACAGCGAAACATTATTACTCCACAAAACCCGCACATCGCTTTCATAAGTTAAACAGCGAAGCTAAACATTTTAGTTCCTCTCCTCCTAGAGTCTATAAAGTGCAACAGTGACAAGTTCTAGTCGAAATATTTTTACCAATCCTCACCTACTTAATCGATTGTCCGCTGTTTTGTTTTTAACACGAGAAAATATTCTACATATTACCATAGATACACCTACTCGATTCTAATGTATGTCCGTATCATTTATACCTAGGTATATATACATATATATACCTATGTGTAATCAGACAATTGTAACGTGACCGACGTAGGATGGACCATACGGATATCGACTAGCGGCCGTACAACCCGATCTCCGGGCAACCGATATTCCAGCAGATCTCATATCTCGAACACATAATATAACGTGTATTTTATGTATCCTTGTAGTACGTAGTGAGTACGGCATCGTAATTTAATGTTTAATAAAGGCTTTAAAAAGGAAAACATTCAAAAGCTCTTCATAGATCTCGACAGTCATTCGGAGCCATGAATATTATTATAGACTATCTAAAAGACTCTACGAAACAAAAACAAAATTGTATATACTAATAACTACTTTTGAATCATGCATTGCTTGTATAAGCATTATTATTATTTTACTATTAAATGTCATATTTTTTTGTTTTGTCAAATCAATGTAGATTAAAATTTAGTTTATGAAAAAAAAATTAAAGGGATAATATTTTGGTGTAATGTAAATGTTACTAAATAATCTCATTAGATATTAAGCTAAGAAATGACAAACTGACTTATCTTAGACAGAATGCTTCTAATTCTATGTAGGACGCGGCCAGAGACACATGAATTATACAATTGTATATGTATGGTGTGAAATACATATAATTGTAATTATAATTCAAGGTCGCTAAAAATATCTCTTTTAAAATATTATCTCTAGTTTTTTTATTTTATGATTGATATAATCTACGGTTATTACGAATTACTTTTTGATATAAAAGATAAATATTTTAGTCTTCTAAAATTGTTTCATTGGCAAAATAAATTCAGTATATATTTATTGTCTATTGGTTTTAATATATGTAGAGCAATGAAATCAAGAAGCTGAGACGTGTGTTTGAGGACACCAGGACTAAGGGTCACTTCCGAAGACTTTCAGAGTTATATCTACTTTCATGTCAGAAAATAAATTGCTACGGACATGTCAACATTGTGGGACGCATTTTATACTATCAACGTAATAAAATGTTTTGATGAAGCTTAATTATAACGCAAAATATCGCGGTAAAGAAACCTTAAGGAAGTATTTAATAAAGTAATTAGCTTCGATTTAAATTTCAGCTATCCTTCAAAGTTAACAAAAAATATGCAATTAGCGAAGCAATTAAATTAACGTAATGATATCAATAAAAGTTATAATAATAATCTTAATATTTTAGTCACTACCCCTGGGCCCCTGCAGTGTAGGCAGAGGGCACGGAGTGCCAAACATCTACGAGTACATATATCCTTTCAGACCTACATATGTATAACCGATGAGACGTGCGAGTGTACTACAGTTCTTTACCGACTAGACTAGACTAAAAAGACTACAAAAACAATAGAGACAGATAGCTTCAAGCTATTAACATTGGAGTATAATACTCGACTGATTGCGCACCTTTAGACCTTCCATTAACAGATCCAGAGATTTTTGCAAGACCTTTACGTACGTACCAGGTGTTCTGGCCAATGTTATAGTAATATTTTTTTTCTCTTACTAACCAAAAAAAAACATAGGCTTTATAAGTAAACCTAAATTGAAGGTCAGGTAACCTTAGTCTAACATACAAAAACAATATTTTTGTACATTCACATTATTATGTCAAAGCAGTATCAATTAAATACGCTAACGTCACTGTTATCCCATCATTGAAAATTAAAGCATGGAAGTGGTACCGTTCATCGCGACTCTACGGACGCCGTTGTTCTTACTGAATATTTAAACTTTTCATTGTTTCCAACTTAATAATCTCGAAACAACTTAAGACCGTTTATGGTAATGTGCTCGCCAAGACGACAAACAATTTAGAAGCGCTATCATACCTACTATCCACAAAAATATTTAGAGACGCCTGTAAAAATTATAATAACAGTAAAAAATACACAACTCATAGGATCTAATTTAACTCAGTTACGTAAATGACACGAGGTGTTGGCCGTCCCCATACAGCACCCGTTTTCTTTAACTTCTTAATATTTTTACCTCTAAATAGTTATGGGGCTCAACATATGTACACAGAATTCAGTTGAAAAAAATCCCTGTTTGATATGTAGTAGTATATATATAATTTTAATATATTACATGGACTGGGAATCTCGATTAATTGTTAATGAGTTATCAATACCAATTAGAGCATTTCCATAAAAGAGATAGCATAAAATGTCATAATTTTCAAGATATTTAATATATTTTTTAGTATTAAACTCGCTGAGAAGCAGCAACATAGATATCGAAAAGTTCAAATAAATAACGATCAGTCATCGTATAAGGTATTAATAAGGCTATTAATACACTTTACGGCGTGTAATGTGTTAATCTATAAACCACATATTAACTTTTGTGTCAAAATAAATATTTTGTGTTTATTCCTTTTATATATAATGTTTAAATAATGTTACCGTGTCAGATTGCGAATGTCGTACGCACCTGTAACTGGCATGCATACCAGTCCTATCTAA
>DWEJ01003856.1:0-10114 GCA_018245835.1 Mysoria sejanus stolli | reverse complement strand
GGAGCGCCAGCCGGTCGCTTCGTAAACTACGTGACTCATCCCTTTCACATCTGGCGATGTGGGAGCAAAGGATATAAAAACAAGCGCTCGCCGCTCAGCTCAGATGAGAGCTTGTCGTCATGGAGGACGGATCGCTCCAGCCCATAGGCCCAATTGCCATATACCGATATATGTCGGCGCACAGATGCCTCTGTGTACGATTATTGTACACGTGCACGGAGCGCCAGCCGGTCGCTTCGTAAACTACGTGACTCATCCCTTTCACATCTGGCGATGTGGGAGCAAAGGATATAACAGATGAGAGCTTGTCGTCGTGGAGGACGGATCGCTCCAGCGTTAATGAAACGCTCAGAGTCCATAAATTATTTTGTTATTAATATTATCACGATTATTTTAAGTTGTTGATTATATTTCAATTCATTGTTTATACAATCAAATAAATGGTTTACGTGAAAAATACGCCTGCATAATGATTGACCCACAGAATACTCCAACATATATACAAACTCAGATTCCGAGCCACTACTAAAGAATCTAAGTTAGAAAAACCCAGTAGATACCGACCCACAATTTAAACTCGGGATCTTTCGATCTCTTGCAACCAACACTACCATCGAGGCAGTCAGACTGCTTGCCTCAGAATGCTTACTAGTGCAAATTTATTAATCAAATTTTTATGACGGCACATAACAGACAAATCCTATTTTGTATACTATTTGAAATAGATTTTATATCTAGCTGCCATATCTTATAACAAAAAACATTTACTAAATTAATTCTAGTAATTATACTTCTAGTTCCTTTATTTCCCTTCTCCATATAATGAGGATAACATCGTTGGTTAATAAAATAAACACGCTTATACTTACTATACGAGAAAAGCCATTTCAAGTGTTATTAAGCTTCATACAATGCATTTATAATAAAATACATTCATTTCTCTGAATTGAAATACCAATTGTTCAACGTTCACTCTTTCAATTAAATCCATAGTTTATAATATAAAAAATATCTTTCAAATTTATTGTAGACCCTTGTTAATTTTTTTCCATTAAGAATAGTATTATAGATACTATCGATACTATTGTAAGACAAACGTCTCGTTGATAGTAAGATGACTGCCTCGTTGGTCGTCTTGGTTACAAAAATGGTTGCCGAGGAGAAAGGTTACGTTGATAGCAAGGGAAAGAAAGAGTTTACTATATTGACTTCTACAGTAATTGATGGGCAAAACTGCTGATGTTTCTTTACTACGCATGGGTCTTTAAAAAGAGATTCAAGTACCAAATTCAATCTCCTCTCTTAACGACGAGACAACTTTTTGTCTGGTTCGCCTACTCTACGCATATAATAATACGCATTATAGATCTAAAATATACACACTGTATATTTATCTAATTGTAAGACTATTTGGGTACCTACCCAGCTACCTAGTAAAATACCTATTTTTCTTACATGATTATAAATTATACAAATACTTTTATGGGGTAAAAAGGTTTTGTTTTCATTAAGAGGAATGATTATTGAGAGTAATGATTTTTTTTATTGCTATTCAATCTATTAACTTAACACATTAATAAGGACTCTTATGATACTGTGATTGCTCAAACATGGGAGTGTATGTCAGTTGTAGGTGCTATTGCAACGCGTGAACTTGACGTCGTTATGTTTTTGTTGTGATGCGACAATCGTCTCTCTCTGTTTAATCACACATTAGCGAAAGAGCAAGAGGCAGTAGCGGAGGAATTTTGAAATGTCAAATGTGTCAGTGTCAAAAGTTCAAAACAAGTGTGGCGGTGCACGCGGACAGCGGAGTGGCGCCGCCTCAGTGCTGCAGCAGCTCTAAAGCACGTAGGCTTTGCGTAATGAGCGCTCTCTTGTAGCAAGAGTTTCTGCTTGGAACTGCTCTGCGCGCTGCGCTCCGTCCCGGTTGCAAAGGACATGAAACCTCAAGATGACTACAGGAACGGCGACGGTGAGTGTCCCTCTAACGCAGGATCCTGCAGCTTACGTCGGCAACTTAAAAACAAAATGACATTAACTTGCACGTTGCGTAGATGTTGAGTGCGGGGTTGTGTATTTGCGTGCAATATCGTGAATAGCTTGCACGTAATTTATTATGTCTAAAGTGAAGATGTTCATAACAGTTAGCGGGGTTGACATTGACTTTAGATAATCCTTTTCGACTTACAGTTATACAATGAAATTACTGTCATACTGTTAGTTAACAGTGTTTTATTTTTAAAATGTTATGTTATTGTTTTTAAACATCAATAAGTAGGATTAAATTGCAGTTGATTTTTAATATTAGCCCACAGCAATTTTTCCCAATGTGGGAGTTAAATATTATCAGCAGTATCAGTAGCAAGTGTATAGGTGAGCAGAAGTAGTTAAAAATGCTTGTAACAATAAACTGGCACAATCATGTACCGATAAGAATAACAACATTCAGTGCCACAGTTGTCATTGGCATTACTTACAGTGCTGGGTGTAGTTACTGGCAAAGGCAAGGATGAGTGAATTACATATGAAACAATACACAATGAGATGCATGGCTATACACTGGTGTGCCAGTGCAGCCGGTGCAGCTCTCTGACATGCCAAGTGTTAGTTGAGTGCTTGAATGTGTGGGGTCATTGTTCACAGTGACACAATGCCGCTGCACCTGAATATGATCATATAGCTATTTAATATGACATACACTAATGACTGATGTAAGTGACACCACACTGTGTTAGCTTAGTGTGATACATTAAATAGTGACATTCTTATTTAAGATTCATAGTCAAAATCAAAAATCATTCATTTCTTCCATCAAAATACTGCTTGAATAGCTTTGTATAATTGCAAAAAGTTGGCTGTCTTGCTTTAAGTAATTTAAAGTCATTTAAATCAGCAAATATTCAAAAGCTGGGTGGCAAAAAATTCAATATTTTCACTCCAAAAAATATTTTCAGCTAATTTAGTGCTAGTATACTTAAGTTCAAATTGAATTTTCTTATGGCTTATTACTGATTTGTCTCAAGTACTTATCAATGTATTATTTAATGACAAATTTCACAACAGTAACAGTGAAGCGATATCATAACGAGTTTTGTACATTAGCCGCGACCGGTGGCCGCGCGGTGCCACGTGACGCGGCGCGCCGAAGGTCGAGCGCGCGGCCTGCTCCACGCCTGGTCTCGCTGCGTCTAATTTGTTATTGCGTAACCAATAGTACTTCCTCGTGGCGTTCGAGATTCGCGAGTAGCTGAGTGGCGAGTGGTCAGCGGTGCGTCGAGGTAGTAACGTAGTGACATCAGCCCAAGTCCGGCGCCAATTGAGCCAATTGATGTGACGTCGGGCGCCACACTCGCTCGCTCGCATTTGATGTGAGACACTCGCTTAGCCTGATAGGGTCAGAGCATGGTCACGGAGCACGGCCGCACGGCTGAGCCTCGACAGAACAGATGTGTCGTGTCGTAAGGTCGTCGAGTAGCACGTGCGGCGCGGAGGCCCGGCGGACGCGGCGCGCGACGAGCGGGCGGCCGCTATCAGATAACTCCGCATTAAATATGATTACGTTGCAATGAGCCAGAAATTACTGCACTTATCGCACCGGCTTGTCTCCGTTGTCTCACGGCTTCGATAAACTGTACTTATTTACCTAGTGTAGGTACTGTACAAATGTCATTTGAAATATTGAGGAGTCCGTTACAGAACATGCCCGGAGCAGTCGGTACGTTGGATTGTTTTAAAATATACATCGTGATGGGAAATGTAGCCACCGGATATGGAAAATCCGGAAATCCAATAAACAGTTTTATATTTGTTATTTTGTCCATCATTATGCACATCTACAACTGAACATGTGTACTGTTTAGGAACAGGGGGCTTCGTAATAGACGGCAGTCCAATTCGAACGTTTCTGTTGTCCATTTAATGTTTACATAATTTGAATATTTTAGATAGTATAGATCCGGTAAAAATAGATATACTTAGCTAATTCTTTTGTAAATTGTTTATACCTCCTTGAAATGTTCGCAGTCTGCTCACTATCAGAGCGGCAGCCACGCGCCGGTACGACGGCAGAGGATCGGGCTTAGCTTAATTAGATCGATGTAAAATCTCTTTTAATCGTAAAATAACCTACTTGTTGGTTTATTAGTTTTTCAACAACACTGAGTTTAACACTTTCAGATTTTTTCGCAACAGAGAATTCGTTTTTGGCGAGTTGAGCGATCAAATGTCAATAACATGTTAAAGAGGTTTTTCTTCCTTAAACAATCAATGTAAAAGAGATACTTTTTGTTCCACTGCATACTCGGCAGGGCGCAGGCGGCGCGGCCTCGTCGGCGTCGCGCTCCGACGACAGCGACGGCGAGGAGGCCAGCGCGCTGCAGGAGGAGTTGTCGCTGCACGACGAGGACGCGCCGGCGCGCGCGCTCGCCGCGCTCAACGCGCTGCGCAAGGCGCGCCAGCACTACGACGTGGTGCTGGCCGTGGGTGGCGAGGAGTTGCCGGCACACCGCGCTGTTTTGGCTGCCGCCTCACCGCGCCTACTGGAAGCCCTCGCTTCCGCGCCGCGCGCACTCCGTCTTCCCGGCCTCGACGCAGATTCCGTTCGCGAACTACTCGAATACGCGTACACTGGTCGCTTGCGCGTGCGCGACCCGCCCGCCGCGCGCCGCTTGTACCGTGCGGCCGCCCGCCTCCGCTTGGAGCCCGCCCGAGCGCACCTCGCCGAGCGCCTCGTGAGCCACGCCGCGCCGCACGACTGCCTGGCCGTGCGCGCGCTGCCCGCGCTGCAGCCGCACCACCGCGCCGCGCTCGACGCCTTCATCGCGCGGCGCTTCGACGACCTGTGCGAGGCGGGCGCGCTGGCCGCGCTGCCCGTCCTTCATATCGAGATGCTACGCGAGACGAGCGCCGAGGGCGGCGAAGAGGCGCCGGCCGCGGTGGCGGACGCCGCGCTCGCTTGGCTGCGTGACTGTCACGCCGCAAACGTCGAGGTCGGTCTCCCGCTCGCTCGTCCTTCTTCGTCGTTGTCGATTGTATCGAAGCGAGTAATAAAAATGTCTTATGTTTGCACAGTTAGAGGAACTCTGTTCGCGGACGCACCTGGTATTCGTGGATGCGAGCGGCGCACTGCGCGATTGTGGCGAGTTGCCGGCGGCCAGCGGAGACGCGCCCGAGCTGCGCGAGTACCGTCGCGAGGCGCAGGAGCGCGAGCGCGGCGTACGACGTCGCGAGCCGCGCCCCACGCCGGCGCCCCAGCCCGCTACGCCCGAATACACGTTGGCCGCGGAAAGCGACGAGGTGATCGGCGTACGAAAATCTATGAGCGTGTTTCATAAATACCTAGTAAACGTCTGCGATACTGAAAAGATGACAACCGCTAATATTTCAGAACGGAGGCGAAAGTGCCGTGATAGCGGCACGCGCGGAGGATGGTGTGGCCGGCGGCGCAGGCGCGGGCGCCACGCGCGCCGTAGTGGCGCTGCGCGGGAGGCTGGCCGTGGCGCGCGTGGCGTGGCGCGCGGGCAGCGCTGACGGGCCGCGCGGCGGGCGGCTGGGCGGCGCGCGCGACGCGGCCGCGGACGGCGAGGAGGAGGAGCCGGGCGTGCGGATCGCCTGCATGTCGGTGGGGCGGTGCGCGGCGGGCGGCGCGGCGCTGGGCGCGCGGCTGGCCGTATGCGGCGGGTACGACCGGGCCCGCGTGCTGCGTTGCGCGGAAGCGTACGACCCGCGCACCAACCAGTGGGCTCCGTTGCCAGACATGAAACGCTCTCGCGCCCGGTTCCCCGCTGTGCCGCTGGGAGACGCGATTTATGTTATCGGCGGCAGCGACGGTCTCGTAGAGCTGGACTCCGTCGACGTTTATGAGGAGGTGAGCGATTGTGTACCGATCCTCACGCGTGAGTTCGTCCACGAGCTCCGAGGCGGCGGTCGACAGCACTGAGCGCGCGGCCCGCAGGCACGCGGCGCGTGGGCGGCGCGCGCGCGTCTTCCGGCGGCGCGCTCGCACGCGGCAGCGGCGGCGGACGCGGCGCGCGGCGAGCTGTACGTGCTGGGCGGCTGGGCGGGCGGACGCAGCCTGCGTCTGGTGCACAAGTATTCTCCGCAATTGGACACCTGGAGCGACGCTCCGCCGCTGACCATCGGTATATTTCTTTAAGCGAAATCACAAACTTAACGAAGATTGGCTACGTGATAGTTGCGCTCGTTGAAGTGTAAAATTTTTTGAAACTTCTGCCGATCGCCTTGCGAGTCGTAAAGTAAATATTTTGAAAGTAATCGAGTGTTATATTTTATTGCCGCTCGTCGGAATGATGCCCTGTAACCGTGCCCTTCGCGGCTCATCCTGCCGCAGGGCGGTCGCAGAGCGCGGGCGTGGTGTGGCAGGGTGCGCTGTGGGCGCTGGGCGGCACCGACGGCTGGAACTGCCTCGCCAGCACCGAGTACCTGACGCTGGGCGACCCACAGGCGGTACGTATAATGCCACCGTCCTCTCGTTCATAGTTGAAAGTAAACGGAATCGAAATATACGCAATTTCGTACCTGATCGGAGTAAAAACCGGCTAAATAAATAAATCCTAGCTAAGAAATTTCAACAGAGTCCCTATGACTTATGGCCTCGACCCTCTTAACTGAGAGGAGGTCCACCTTCCAAACAGTGAAAGGATAAGTGACGAATTTTTTTTTCGCAAAATGAGTAATGGCAGGTCAGTCATCGAACCGCTCATTCAACAGGGGCTTCATAAAGATGGCGACAACGGGATATTGTTTCGGAGGACCTCCTCGCTCACCGGACTCCTAATAACGTATTACAGCAACATTCGTTGGTGACGTAGTAGAGAGAGACAAAAGTGCATTGGCGTGCGTGCGGCAGGCGTGGCGCGTCGGGCCCGCGCTGCCCACGGCGCGGCGCTCCGTGGGCGGCGCGGCGTGGCGCGGCCGCCTCGTGTCGGCCGGCGGCTCGGGCGGCGCGGCGTCGCTGCGGCGCGCCGACTGGCTGGCGCCGGACGGCTGGCGCGCGCTGCCGCCGCTGCGCCGCGCGCGCGCCGCGCCCGCGCTCGCCGCGCTGGCGCCCGCGCTCTACGCCGCCGGCGGCTTCTCCGGCAAGGTAGTATTCCGACCTGAACCTTTTTAGAAGAATTTAAATAGAGGCCGATTTGCGCTGGACGTTTCTTGTTTCTTAAAACTTTAATAACTTTACACTGAATGTGGGTACATATTAGGGATGTTATGGATATGAAATTTCGAATAAGGATTGAATACGGATATAGGAATAATTGTAATATCGGATTCAGATACGGATCTTCTTCTTCTTATTCGTATGCTCTTGGCAGAGCAGTCGTGGTCGGGCATGTGGGTTGGAGGTGCGTAGCACTACAGTTCTCCATTCGGTCCGATGCTCGGCGGGTGTTCTCATTAACGGGCGCGTGGGTTAGGGCCTTTATTTGGTCTGTCCAGCGAAGCGGCGGCCGCCCGCGAGATCTGGCTCCATCGACTCTACCCTGCACAATTAGTCGTTCCATGGCGTCAACACGGTGCGTTATATGACCACAACAATAAATATTACTTTTTTATTTTTTTTCCTTTTTCCAATTAGCATTTGATAATGATTAACATAATATTACAGACCATGTTATTAATATTATGGAAATGAAAAAACAGATGAACACATGAATAATGCGCACAACGATGCTATAACCGGTGTAATAATATAATAAAGTTGAGATTGTGACAATGTCTCGTGGAGATCATATTAATAATTTAGTTTTTCTATTTCAACTGCAACTTTCACTATGCAGACTCTGTACATGTTGGAATCGGCTAATGAGTGCAAGGTGACTTCGACCGGTACTTGGACTTCTGCCTCTTAACAGAAGCCGCCCCGTAGCCAGCAGCACGTGGACGAGAGGGTCGATGACAACAAACATAACAATTTACACCGATACATCGATAACCTTGCCCTTGCCCTTACCCTTCTGCTCACACGGTAACACACATAATTGTATAACCAAGAAAATAGCCCAAAATCAGAAACGATAAACGAGTCCATCTTCCAGCTCTCTGCCGGGCTCGACATTAAACCCAGGAACCTGTGATAAGGAAAATAGATAGATCGCAAGATATTCCAACTTATCCATGGGGTGGGCGATGTGGCTTTTTATATAAAGAGACTGAAGCACCAATCCTTGTTGTATAAAAATTTCAGTAAGGTCAGTAAGGTGGTGGAGACGTCGCGACACGAGATGTCGACCAGCGCCCGCCGCCATCACTGTTGTAACGGATAATCCCAATATCTTACTTAAGGTTAAATAATATGAACCAATACATTTTCGTAGTCACATCCATGAATTGTGAAAATTAGTAATGTTGTGTTTTACAGGATGGTCAAGTGCCGTTTGACGGCTTGTACCAGTTCGACTTTTTTTGTCAATAGCACTAGGCCTGCGATTAGGTAATTAAGTATAAACTGACCTGATGGGAAGCGAGATGTGACAGAGGAGCTCACTTATTAGAAAGCATCTGTTTACTCTCATTTTTGCTTATTTAAAGTCCTATTGTATTCTGTATATAATTAATCCAAGAAAGATAAAGTTCAGAGTCGGCCAAAAGTATACTTCGACAGACTTAAAATCTGCTCAGAGCTTTCATTGTAATTGAGAGGAGATCTGTCTTATTTATATTTATGGTACAAACGCGGAAATGATTTTTGTACATTTTTCTACGGAGTAAGATTGAAAACTAAGGAAACTATGAGGAAGCTTTCATTACCAAAATAATTGTTTGAAAGGGGTGTTGATTCTTTGCGTATTAATAAACCCATATTCCATATCTTGTAAGGCGTTTGAAGTCTGTACATCCGTACATGGTTAGCGTAGCATTAACATTTTTTTTATTGAATGAGGGAACCTGTGTTCAACAGAAGAACGATAGAAGATTTGAAGGCGTGTATGGTGAAAAAATTTGACATTTAAATAGATTTGTAATGTAGCAAACCTAAAAGTGTTAATATCATAGAGTTGCCTATACAATGCGACTATAACACTCCGTATATAATTCTGAAACAAGCTGGATAAAATCAATTATAACTCCGCGGATGGAGCCCCTCCGGGAAATCACGCCTGATCGAGATAATGGCCTCGGATAATAGATTTAGGACTGACTTCATCTCTACGGGCCATTTTCTTTCCATGAAGTGATAATCTTGTTTTCATACACAGATTATTTCTGAAGAATTCTAGCTGGGAGCAGCAAACCGCCAATCGGTTTTATTGGCAAACCCTAATCAAAAGGCGATTTGAGTTGAATTTCCGTCCATCTGTGAATATATTTTACAATAAATTGTGTCCGTAGAGAAAAGACAGATGTAGGTAGGTGTAAAGACCTTGAAATTCGGAAACCGTTCCCGTCCATGATATCATCGAGCAAATTCGTACAGAGAAAAGCACGTGGCGTTTTTTGCTGGGTTTAAACTCTATGACAAACTTAGTTAAACTGGGGTGCGTGAAAAGATCCCCTGGAGCATACCATAGTCTTTTCGCTTGCTTTCGCGAAGGTACTGATACTGTTGGAGCACTGATTATCATATAAATCGGCATGGTATCGATGTTGATTCGTATCAGTGTTACGTAGTGTCACTGCAGGTGCCATACGAAGTCGGCAGACAGTGCGCTAAAAACCTATAGTTGCTGCTATATCTGCACCTGGACATGCAAGTGGGGATATACGTATGTTGTCACTTGCGCCTTGTTTTACCCTAATTAATGGCAGTATGATTAAACTAAAATCTCAACAGCCATTCGGCTTAGCTTAATCTTTGAATATAGTGCTAATTTTTCACTATTTCGGCTATTGCTTATATTATTATTTACTATACTTATATTATTTTATACTTATATTATTATTTTATTCTTGACATTTATTGTTAAGTAATGTGCACGGCACGAAATGAAAAAAAGTTACAAAAGCTTCACGCAGTGGTATCCTATCCTATCCTATTCTATCCTATCCTATCCTATCCTATCCTATCCTATCCTATCCTGTCCTGTCCTGTCCTGTCCTGTCCTGTCCTGTCCTGTCCTGTCCTGTCCTGTCCTGTCCTGTCCTGTCCTGTCCTGTC
>DWEJ01003855.1:0-10114 GCA_018245835.1 Mysoria sejanus stolli | reverse complement strand
GTGCCCGATAGATGGCGATAGGCTCACCACCTATTCCATAGTGGGACGTAAAAACGTATGCGGTGAGATGTGGGAGTGTTCTGCATTCCTCTACCTACCTCTTCGGGGATTACAGGCGTGAAGTTACGTATAACAGTAATAATAAAATCATTATAATTAATATAGCAGAAACACGGCATAATGTGAGCATAAAGATATTTGTTGCTCGGTGCCCTTTACCTAACCTGGAAGAGGCGTGTCGTGATGATGCAATAATAATAAAAATAGATTGCCTTTACCAGCATCAGTATCGCTATTGTTTTTAATTAAGCATAATGTAGAAAAATAGACAAAATATATACGACGTATACACATTAGAAAATGTGTAACAGTTCCCACTAATGTGCAATTTTGTCTATTATTGGAACTACTTAAGGAACTGTTTCTAAGAATGTCTTCAACGACGCCGTAAATACTGAACAGGTCATAATTTCTAATAGGCACATTTTGGTACAAACGTGTCAAGGTGAGCAGAGCTATTAGGTTTTTCGTAATTATTCCATTACAGAATAAATAGCTTGCAAACGTTATGTATTACCGTTGAAGTATTAACTACAATTATCACTGTATTATTGACTTGTACGTAACTCTTATATTTTTCATTAAATTGCCTATATATAATATTATAATACAAAGAGCACCTAGGTATTATATTTTTACAGGGCCAAACTCAGCACCAAAAAACAGGATTAGTGAACATTAGTTTTAATTTAAATACTATTTTGTACCATAATTTTAGATTGTCTCAAGTATTTTTTGAGTTCCTAAATAATATAATAAATAACATAAAAACTACACAAACATAAAAAAATATAATAAATTACATAATTACTAACCTAATTAATTACATAATATAGTAATGACTGAAAGTGATCCAAATACTGTTAAAATAAGCACACAAACTGTATTAATTGAGGTAAACCAATTGAAGTATTCTAGACCAAAAGAACTAAGACTAAAAATTAAGTGCGTATACAATTCATATTTAAGACGTAAATAACATTTGCTTGTAATATATTGTGTTAATTTTTGCTTGACAATGCGGAAACACAATCCCATGTAGATAAAGATATGACATAGAAAAATATAAGGCATTTTAATACGTTATAATTATGTTAAAATGTTAGAGGTAATACTTTAGTGACATATTGAGAATTACGTCCACAAGCTCGCAGTACACGACTATGCCGACAAGTGTTATTGAGGCGTTATTGATACAAGTGTAACCCACGCCCAACTGTTCATGAAATTTATGAACAATTTACGTAATTATATATACCACTTGAATTACATGTTACAATGTTCAAAACTCCGTAGTTGTGTTTTAAATTACTTGCGCTTTAGTACCTACAGAATGCCCTACTAACGGAAATTAAAAATGTGTCCTCGTGTCGTGAAATTCAGGATTTTTTAACATAGTATCAGTTATTAAAGCTATAAACAAATAAGCAATAGTTAATGTGTACCATATCATATGACCATATCCAAGGTTGACAGGTGGCTTGTTATCTGTGCCTTAAATAACTATTAAATTAAACTTCTTTAAATATAGACTTAAGTTATATTGAACGCAATGTAGCAAATCGTCAACGATTTACTATCCAACGTGACATATAATGTACACGTTTACCTCCGATATCTATTACTTGAAAAACATATTAATATGTAGAAAATAATTTATGATACTCGGTAATAAAATTTCATATAAACTGTTTTTGAAATTCGGAAATATACATTTATTTTAATACAGTATTAGTTACTTAATACATTAACATGATACACAGACACAACACATCCAAGAACCTGTGCCTCTGTCAGCCCTGTGTGTCTGTCATTGGAAACACCTACACTTTTATATTTTACGACAGCTTTAAATGCATATTATGCAAATGATAACGTTACCGGAGTAATTAATATTATTAAACAAATTTTCGTCAGCGTGACCGCGTTCCAACTGGTAATTAATAGCTACGATTATTACTAAAACTCCATAAATATTATCATTGTAATATGGATGAATCCTCATTAAATTCATTATCACAGCATAGCATGCGTCGTTGTGTCATGTTTCCGCATATATCCATCTCAATGGTCTTCTTTATACTTTCCATTGATGTAGTGTAATAAACCGCGAGTATAAAATGGAACGGATTGTGTTACACTGCACCTCCTGCAACATGTAGGCACCTACTGCGGCCGCCGCTAACCGTGTGGTACACTTTCTCCGAGCTAAGTGATACGCGCGAAACAAGACTGTAGCCACGGTTCAATTGTGACCACTTGAACTGCTTTACCGCTTTTTTATTTTCTTATTCTACGATCAATGCAAATTAATTTATTGGCCACGTACATATCAGTTATATTTAAGAAAATACTATTGATCGCTGTTCTCAATATACTTTGATATGATCAAGAGCGCATTGTACTCTGTTTACTATTTTTCTACATAAATGTAATAAAGAGTTATAATTATGAGCACATGTTTCCAAACTCGACTAAAATGCAATCATATTGTTTAATCTATTTAAATTGATAATAATGTCCAAAGCTGAACGAGAAATTGATTCCACAGTAAGATAAATGAGAAAAGTGACACTCAAATCCCTGAAAGGACTGAACGTTATCAAACAACAGTATCGATAAGTGATAACTCGAATTAGCTTTTACGCAATCGCGGCATGATCTTAAATCTGTAGCCCGGAGATTGGGCTAAAACACAATATGACGTGTCGGTTCCAAGGTAAAGGTTTATCTACATTAACATGTCACTGGTTTTGTTTCTGTATAAACTTTTTCGATAACTTATTGTATACATTTAAAAGTTATTGTATATATTTTTTCTAAATTGATTTAAAATTAAAGTTAAAAGTTCAAAAATTTGAAGTTAAAAGAATACTTAAAAATATAATAAAAAAAGGGTTTCACTTGGGTATTTTTTCTTGTGTAAGTCTAATCAGAAACCGTATCCCGTATCCCATTATTGGAACCCTCGATACAGGCATGCATAGCGTGAAAAATTATAACAACATCGCTTTAATTAACACACTAATGTATAAATATCTAATATAATACAATCATGTTATCTACCTATACAGATTTTTAATTAAATAAAGGCTATAATTAAATAGAAAATGAAATGCTACACACGTGATCAAATTGTCATACTATGAACGACTGCAAGTGACGTTAACGCATCACGACTTTAGGCATAAACAGTTGTAAATGAGCACATTCCGCATTGAGCGGCCGAGGCGGCCATCGCTGCTCCAATCAGCCACTTACATCGCTTGGCAAGTTTTACGGTCAATTCTGTGGCATACGTTCAATTACTACCTTGCCACACCGCAGCTGCTAATTACCTCTTATGATGAGACCTTCGCTATAAAAATTTTAGAAATATTTGCTACTGTCATTGAACCTATTAGGTGAACTCTATAGCAAATTTAGGTACAATACCTAATTTAGGTATTTATTAAATTTTTAATATTATCTCGATTTTAGAAAAAATATTTTGTATTTCTCATTAATACGGACAGTTTTCGTATATGGGTTCAATGTACATATACTGTGTATGTTTCGATAGCGCCAGTGTACACGAAACACGGTAAGTTCACCTTTGTTCATTGAAAGGTTTCTAATGAATAATGCATGAGAGAAATTATACTTAATCACGCATAACTTATAGTACCTCAAAACATGAACAGCTTTATAAATTAATGTTGTTGAAAATTAGATGAGCATCTTACTATGGTATATCATTTATATACCATAGTAAGATGCTCATAGATCATCATAGTAAGATTATATTTATAATCTTTGTATAAATCCGCGTATGAACAGTATGATGAATGAAGAACAAGCACGTGATATTTAGTACTCGGTGACTTTTGCCTACCCCAGAAAGAACCTGGCGTGACGATACGATAATGTTACAGGTTACAAATTCTGTTGCTAAGCTGCTGCGCTTAGTATTGCTGTGTTTTGGTTGGAGTGATATCAAAGAAACTGAGATTTCAAACATTGCAAATCATACCTAGAGCTCGGATCGGTTCCACTGATTCCACGATTTCTCAAACACAAGATGAGTCGTATTTAGGAGCGGATATACATATGTGTGTATGAGTGATATAAATATTTTACTATCTATAACGATATTGTCATTCAAAAATTAATAAATGTTTTAATTAATTTATAAATTTTATAATTAATTCGTTTATATTTATTTGTATTTTTGTTCATGTACTGTCATACATAATTTAATATTTTAAAAAATCATCATGATTATAGCCTGCTCTTTATTAAGAACTGGACGTGTTCGCGGCTTCGTCCGCGTGGAAATCAATATGTAACAAAGTTTTTCCCGTGTAAGTACCGACCTCGTGGGAATTCTAGGATAAAAAGAATATGTTGCTCCGCAGAGAAAAGAAAAAAATCAAATATCTAGGTAAAAAAGATGAGCAGGCGAGGTGAGAGCCGTGGGGCGCAACGAGGACGCCAACTCGGCATATCCTATTTACTTGTACTGGATATTTTGGACAATTCATTAAATATCTTTATAAATTGTAGCCTATGTGTTGTTCTCATGTATAAGCTATATTATTGTAAAGTTTTATTAAAATCCATTCAGTAGATTTTAAGTGAAAGAGTAACAAACCACCATCGATACTTACAAACTTTCGCGTTTTTAATATTAATAGGATATATGCATACAACAGACAAACAGAAAAGGAAATTTCAGTTTCTGGTAAAACCAGACGATACAAGCGTGAAGTTACGCTTACGTTTGGTAAAGCCACTCGTGTCCCAAAAAGAAAGTAGATCATTAGCTTCAAAGAGACACGTGCATTCCAATCTGAAATGCCAAGAACACTTTATCATATAAATGAGAAGTTTATCATATAAAAATCATTATCAGCTACCGATCGACCTCGAGTGCCGTATCTGTTTATGCATAAGCTTACCTAATATTCTGTTGTGTACTTAAAGTGTAGCTCTTGCAAATTTTTTGGTTAAACATTATCCTTGCTATAATCACTAGAATTCTTACATAAAACTCATTATCAAAATAAAATAAAAAATATCTATTTTATTACTTATTCAATGATCTAACGTAGATAACAATGTATTGCTTTACGCTAATTTATATAAAAATGCTTTTTATTATATGGAAAATGTTGAAAATATCAAAATAGATTATACAGGCCATCTTATGGCCATTAAGAAAAACATATAATTATAACAAAGTTGACTGTGGAACAGTCTATCATTCTCAACTGACAACTCATTCGTTTTATTAGAAAATGCAAAATGGACTTGAAGGTCACGTTATTGCAAGGACTCTGTTTATCATTATAGGAAAATCCTACAGGACAGCAGCTCTGTTTCAGTTCACACACATGTGTTAGAATATTGTAATGTATTTACCGTTTGTATATACAACAACGCCATTCGGTTTGGAACACAATATATCTATGTTAACATTTATCTTCAGGGGCTGTCTCGGTCCACAGCTGAACTTAAGCCCCACGTGGAGTCTACTCCACAAGTTATTCCACAGTGGGCCGTAAACGTAACTGACGATACGCCGGATTGTACTACACTCCACCGCTTACCTCTTCGGGGATTACAGGCGTGATGTTACGTTTTTGATCTGAATAACAAGTACCTACCTGAACATTCCAATAACAATTACGTTGTTCTAAATCAGACACAAAGTAATTATCTTTTAATAACAATTATACCAATGCAAGTCGCGTCGAGTAATCTGCTTCAAGGCACACAGTAATGCGTGAAGTAATTTATACGGGGCTTACATAAATAGCAATGTATATAGCTTATCAGTTTTATGAGCGGAATAACGGGCAAGCCGAATTGGCGCAAACCCAGGAGCTCGGGTTAAGTGCGCAGTAACATTAGCGTTAGGGAAACATTTCCAAAATAACACGTAAAATATAAGGAATGTAATGTTAAATAAGCGTTGAAACTAATAACCTAATTAATCGACATATTGAATCGTTAATGAAGTTGAGGCTAATGGACATTTTAAATTACTACTGGATTCGACTAATAAAGACTTTCATGAAGTTTACATGATATTGGGCTATTATGTGACAATTTTAATTTATGAACTAATTTTTTTTCGTACGGTTTTTTAAGTCTCTTTCTCGGTAGTAGCCGCGTACATATATAGCAGGGGAATGATAAATATAGAAAAAGCACAGCAGGTTTGTAAAAATACAGAAACATTTAGCAGCTACTGTCCTGTGCGTACCCTGTAACAGACCTGCTATAAAATATATAAATCTTATCAGGCACTATTAAAATGTTTCTTTAAGTTGTTAGCACGTGACATGTACATAAAATATGTTCACAGCGATACTAGAAAACCAACGATAATAGAATACTTAGAATACCACCTATCCTCGTAACGAATACGGATACATACGATCAAATTACAACCGCAGAATCAGCCACACACGTAACGTTGTGTATTATTATCATCACACCTCATGCCACGTCCCTGACGAGGTTGACAGAGCGCATTAAGTACCAAAAACATAACTCTACCCATACAAATCAGATCTTATTCTTTACTCTGTTCATACTTGCACGCCGATTTATACATACATATTGTGATGCTGATACAAAATTAAATAAAAAACTGCATTATGTCAGCTTACATGCACTTAAGACTACACACCCCGCCTGAGGGATATCATGCATGAATGTTAATAATGGTAAAATGTAACTTCACGCCTGTAATCCCCGAAGAGGTAGATAGAGGAATGGAGAACACTCCCACGTGTCACCAGTTACGTTTACGTCCCACTATGGAATAGGTGGTGAGCCTATTGCCATGCATCGGGCACATATGCAGACTCCAAACCACTACTAAAATTTTAACGCAGATTTTGCAGAAGATTTCTAAATTAGAAAAATTATTTTGTAGTGTTCGACCCGGGAATCGAACCCGAGACCTCCCGATCGGCAGTCGCAATTGCAACCAACACGTCCAACGAGTCAGTAATTATTGAACATAGCATTTCAATTTGACCCTCGGCTACGACATTCATACAAATGGCATATCATTGTGTGAGTAATGAATATTTATATTTTAAGTTCCTACTGAATTATAATGGTACATACTTAAATATTTTGCCCTTTCAAAAAACACTGTACAGAATTTAAAAATATTTTCTATACAATTATATAATAACTGTGATACAATAATACTGACCTGTTTAAATGTCCAAACTTCATCTTGGAATAAAAAGCATGGTCTGTTTGGATGCCTCTCAACTGTTTCATGGAAGATGTCAGGGACCGTCCAATCTTTTTTCATTAGCTTCCGAGACAACAGGAGTATCTTGACATAACACAGAAGTGCTCTAAAAATAAGGGGTTAAAGAGTATTTTCAAATGTATAAGTTTATTTAATTAGTATTAAATGAGGCAAAATCTTTCAACACCTCCACACTCAAGCTGATTATTGTGACACATTCAAGTATCAAGAACATCAAAGAAATGTAAATACTCATTGGCCAATGTGATATGATTAATTTTTGTATGTTACTGCCCCATTGGTCCAGTGTAACTGCCGATCAAGAGGTCCTGGGTTAAAATTTCAGATCATGTACATACTCTTAGATTTTCTAGCAGTGGATATTTGGCCGATGTATGGCAATGCAATTTTAATGCAAATAAAAATACATGAGATGGGAAAATATTGACAAAAGTAGGCTCTTATAAAACCTGTAATTTACATGCAAAAAATGGTATATGTAAGGAAATTTAACACTATTTCTACCACGATTTTGTGTATACCTATTTTGAACAAAAGGTGTCTTTTGACACCTTTGCGTTTGGATGCAAATAACTATAAAAAAATTATTAATAAATGTTTTATTTTTATTTTTTTGTATTTTAATTACAAAATAATTAAACAAAAAATCTAGCTCATCTTCTCTTTGAGATTGTGAGACTTCATCAATCTCAGAGCATTCTTCACTTATTTATTTCTTGCAATACATCTGGTTATTGAAATTTTGGACATCCTTAGAATTAGATACAAATTAGACTAAACAAAAAATAAAATAAAAAATAACAATAAAAACCTCAAATTTTACATGACTGCATATTAGAAATGAAATCACTGCGAAGTAAATACCAGAGTAATACGAAGTAAATACTAGAGTTAAATATTGCATAATTACAAAGTTTGGTCCCTTCATTCAAAAATAAGGACACCTTCTGCTTTTATTTAAACATGATTCATTTTGCAGCCGTAAAAAAGCACATGACCGTGACAATACACAAGTAAGTACAAAAGTTACAAATATATTAAATATTTAACATAAACGAATTGTTTCACTTGACTAGGTACATCGGTAGTCATTAACAAACAATAAACATGTTACCTATTAAGTTGAGCAAGATTTATGCGTTAAATAATAGCGAACAGAAAATAATCCAGTTTACCTGAGGTCCCTCGGCGCTGTTTTCATAGCTACGTAACACCATCTCGTATGGAATACAAGCACATACAGAACAGCACTGACTATTGATATTGCTACACCGTAGCATATCCCGACACCGACGACGAGCGCGACGAACGCCGCCACAACACCGATAATAAACACCAACATCACTACCGTCTTATGCCACGAAACGCGGCTAACTGACACGCGGCAACCACGGCCCAACGTAAACTTCGCGAATGCCAGCCTAAGTCGCGTTACAATCATTCACTCTCTTATCCTTATCGTGCAAAACGATATGAACGAATGACGATTTTAAATTATCTGCACTGCACTATCATTCGAGAAACTGAAACGCTGAAAATATATTATCATCATCATAATTTATAATGTATCACCGCAAGAGACATATTTTGAATTTATTTGTATACTAAGACGTATAACGTGTCTCAATAAACGGCGAAATATGAAATTATAACTCTGACATGAAATTAATGTTTTTAAGTATTTATTGCGAATTTCTGTTCAATAAATAATAATAGCTGTCACTTAAGTACCCACTGTCTTTTTGTCAATGACATTAGGTAATAAAGATGCGTCCACCTCTAGGGTACGTTCCACTAAGCTTTCACAACGACCACGCTAACGATTACGGATTTTACCGTTACACTCAGGCGCGAGTATTGTGATCGTAACCCCAAGTGGAATAGATTATGGGGCGTTTAGAACGTTTAAGTATAATAAGAAACATTTGACGTTGATATATTGACATCATTATTGTTTTGAGGTTTCAAAATCCCTCCAATTCTGACAATGCTCACAACGACTTATCTTGAAATCGTTGGTACGAGCTCCCCGAAATGACGAAATTAGTGACGTTCTTACCGCAACCATAAGGATCGTAGGCGCCATGTCATCATCATCATTATTAGCCCACTCCCGTCCATTACTGGATATAGGCCTCTCCACTGAGCGGTTTTGGGCGTTATAAACTTTTAGTGGAATGCAGCCCATAGCAATCAAAAAATTGAGAATGACATATTGAAATCTTTGTACGAAATCTTTCAGCCTTAAATTTATTATTTTTAGCCATAATTATTATTTAACATCAGCAAGATGTTGACAAATAAAGAAATATTTGGTAAAAAGAGCAAACGCAATATGGCTTTGTAAAGTGATGCAAGTTAAACTTCAGCACAACTTCAAATAGGTAGATGTTTAACGCCTATAGTGACTGTATAGCAATAAATAAGCAATAAGCAACATCCTACAAGACGTTTTCAATGTCTTGGCCTGTAACTTACGTGACATAAATATTTCATTGAAATTTAACCATATATCCTTTTGTGGATTTGCATCGTTGTTTGTAACTGAACGTAAAACGTAACTTCATGCCTGTAGTTCCCGAAGACGTAGGCAGAGGAATGCAGAACATTATGGAATAGGTGATGAGCCTGTTGCCATCCATCGGGCACATATCCAGACTCCGAACCACTATTAGAATTTTAATTTAGATTTTTCTATAAAATTTTATAGAAAATTTCTAAATTACAAAAATTCTTTTGTAGTGTTCGGCCCGGGAATCAAACCCGGGACCT
>DWEJ01003854.1:0-10115 GCA_018245835.1 Mysoria sejanus stolli | reverse complement strand
CTTTATCGCATCAAGTAAAGGAGTGCTTTAGGACAATTATTACATATTTAACTCATTTTTGTAATTTTTGCAAAAGTGCCAGTGTCGCACCGTGGGTGTGACATATTTTACAAATATTTTAGTGTTTCTATTAAGATTCTCAAATATAATGGTTTTTATCGACATATTTTGTATTTTCTCATCTGATTATCACAAGTAAATTAACATACTCATGTATAAATATTCTTGATAAACTACATACGTGTGACCAAATATTGATTTTTATATTTATTAGTCATTTTGCCGTCGCATCATATTGAACTCTTAGCCTAAACAGACCCATAAGAAGAACATAACATCATGACTGTAATCTCCGAAGAGATAGGCAGAGGTATGTAGTACATTTCCACGTTTAACTATTGCGTTTACGTCGCACTATGGAATACCTTGTGACCTTCCTATAACTTACAATAACTTCTTTAACTGTAGTTATACTAACTAACATACAATCAGTCCCAGAAATAAGTCAGCCCCTACAGAACACAGAACTCAACGCTGCGTCTGAAATTAAAATTTTCATTACGTGCGACCTTTTAACAGTTAATAGACTTAAAACCTAATGAAAGACACCGATGTTTTAAAGTACATGATTATACAAATTGTCCACTTAGGTGTAAGATGAATTAATTTTAATTTATCTTTAAGTCATTAATATTTGTTTTCAAAGATGTACTCGTAACTTGTCTTACATGATAATAAAGATCTTAAAACCTTAATTTACACACATATGTAATAGAATATTTAAAATCTGCAAATTGACAGCGTGTTTCATCATGAAAATATTTAAAATAATACCGCCAATCGGTTCTATAGATATATGTTTATATTCAGCAAGTAATTAGGATAAGTGTAGCCTACACTTAGGAAAATATTTCGATCAATTTTCATCCATTTTGGTCACAGCCAAACTTTAATAGTGAGGAAAGCCAACGCACTAAGCGGGAACAAGTTAATCTTACCTCTGCCTTAATGCTTTAATTTTTTTTATTTTTAGCTATAAAATGGATGTTTGCTATATTATATGTTAAAATATATAATTTTATTCCATTTCACAGATTAACTGCCGACTAAACAACAAATAAAAGCGGTTTCAATTTGTCAAGCAATCAAAATATCATATCAACGTCCGCTATCGAATGTATCAGTATTTTAATTTTGATATAATTAATCGGCACCATTACGACTTATTGAGAGTAATCTTAGCGTTATATCTAATTGATAGAGCAATTAAACGTACTGAGAAATAGATGCCATTAATTTTAAATCCTGTTTGGCCAACAGTTGTATCTGCGATAACGATTATGCGTACGTTTGTGTTTAATTATAATCACAGCCGCCATTGTGTAACTGAAAGTTAAATCAATATTGATTATTGTTCACTGTTCTTTGTATAATTGAAGGAACAAACACAATAAAACATCTTGTTATATTTTATTCCTGCTACCTTCAGACGCTATTGATGAATTATATATTAGCATGAAAAATATAAAAATATATTATATTAAAATCCACTGGTGCGTTTTGTGGTATATAAAGAGTTCGAAACACAAATGCATACTAAACGAATAAATTTATAAATCTAAATTTATCTCATATGATTTTAATACTATTTGCATTCAGAACATCGAATGATTAGTACATTCCATTCGGTCAAAACAAATTAATACGGCTTAATTTATCAATGTACACTTATATATAGTACAGGAATATAATACCTATTTAACAGGTAATAAATAGTTTATGAAAATGTAGAGTTTATAATCAAAGCTTTGATCATGAAGTTTCACGCCCAGCAATCGGATATAGTAAGGGTTGCAGCAGACATAAAACAAAAAATGCAAAAAGCATATTCAATATATTTTGATAAAGTCGATATAATTTTCAAGTACCATTTAAATAATAATAACTCGAGGGTTTCTTTAAGTGGACCGCGGCTATATGTTACCTGCTGCTGTCATAACACAAAAGTTATGCCTTGTATTAAATCGCGTTGTTTCAGGTCGCTCGCGTATTTACGATACCACATCGAATTTACGACGTTTTAGATTTGTCTGTATAAAGTGAACAGTGATTGTAATTGGAACGAATTCCACCATTGTGATTGATGTATCATAAACTCTGCCATTTTGCATAAGATCTGTGAATGTTTAATTTTAACTAGCTACTCTGTGAGTGTTTGATTGAGGTATATTAAAATTTACTGTTATGGCGTCTATATAGTTTATACAGATATAAAACCGGTAAGGGCTCTGATTACAAATCGTTGACGCGCACCTCTACACCAAAATGTGGGTTTTAAAATTAATTATCAGTTACTATAAGTAAAATATTATTATCTAAGGCGGTGTGAAATCCCGCCAGACCGCATTTGGCCAGCGTGGCAGACTACTGCCTTAACTTTCTCATTTTGAGTGGGTATCTGTGTCCAATAGGAAAATGAGAGAAAGTTCAGAAAAATATATATTTTTATACTTATCTTACTAATCAGTTAACCAATTTTTCTCATGTTAGGCAGACACAAAATGTAAACTGGCAAATATGTTTTGCTATAATGGAAAAAAAGTAACTTCACGCCTATAATCCCCGAAAAGGTAAGCAGAGAGATCCAGAACACTGGCATGTTTCACCAGTTACATTTACATTCCACTATGGAATAGGTGGTGTGCCTATTGCCATATACCGGGCACATATCCAGACTCCAAACTACTACAAGAAAATCTAAATTATAAAAATTTTGTAGTGTTCGACCTCGAAATCGAACCTGGGACCTGGTCGATCGGTAGTCGCACTTGCAACCAACACGACCAACGAGGCAGTCATAAACGTCATAATGAGACCAGTAGGCCCTAAGTTCATATAATGTCCTTTAAGCTATGTGAAGTCTGCCAATCCACCTATTATCAGCGTGTTGAGCAATAGCCTTAACACTTTTAATTCTGGTAGGAAACCCGTATCCAACAGTGGATCGCTGAAAGAGTTATTGTTGAAGAATATATATGCGTGAAGAAACGATAGGTCCCTCCAAAAGTTTTCACCAAATCCAGTTTCCGACGCACTAATAAAAATTTCAACTGGAAAATCAGAGTTAAACTGGAAAATCAAAGTACAATAATGATTGACGCGCCAATCACACTCAAGACCTCTTGATCAGCAATCGCATTTGCATGTATGTCGACCTAGGAAAAACAGTTTTATAACTGCAATTTAGCCATCTTCCGTTTTATATCCAATACTGAATTACTTGAAGAATAGTCAAACCTAGAATAGGTACACCTAGTTCTGTCGCATAGCAACAACCATAGATGATAAAAGGTATATACGCCAGGACATGCGGCACTCCAAGTACTCAGAAGTACTACATTCAAAACAGTCCTGTTTTAAATAAGACTATTCTATACACAGTCCTGTGCCAGCCGCCTTGCTGTTTCTTTATTATTAACACTAATAACTTTGTCGCTGGAAACATGCGAATATATGAAATGTATACCTATATAAGTGTAAAATTGGACCTAAAACGTGCAGTGATATAGAATACAAACGGTCATTAAGTATCCAAATAGGTCCAAGTGCGTAGCCTCTAAATACGAGGTACATTGTTTTGGCGCGTGCGTCTGTCAGCCTACCGTGTATACATTGTTTCATTAAGCACTGTTAGCGAGGTATAAAATTAATACAGACGTTAGGCCTGCCGCCTTTCTATGACCCCTTACCTTGACTCGCCGCGCCCTGCGGCTCGCATACCGTAGCACACGTCACTGCGCTCAACAGACATAGTATATCCCCAAACAGAACTGTGATTATGTGTTCACATACCTCATTGTGCTATGGAACATAACTGATATTTTTTTTTTAATTTTCTTTGTCTCTCTTCTGAGGTGCTACACTCGCTACGCTGCGTTGATTCATTAAAATTTTATTATTGACATATCATATCCGGTTTGTTTTGTTTATCCGGTGTTATTAGTTTTACATTGTTGTTATATTTGTTGTTAAAATCTTATACTTATTATTGTTGCAAAGACAAAATTCTTATTCTGCTGCCAATTGAATGAAAATCTTCAATTCGATCAGGTGATTTTATTATCTATTACTCAGTTGACGTTAAAAAGGTAGTGTCATGTATTATTGCTTCTAGAACGTTCTTTCACATTTCTATAGTATTCTAATGGACATTAGTAAAATGCAAATAAATATCATACTTAACTTAGCCGCGTTAGCCGGGTTGAATGGCTAAAAATAATAAATCAGTTTTTAATCAAAGTTCATTAGTGGAGTTATTTGTATTTCGCGATGGCGGCGGGTCACGGTGGTGAGATTTATTTATTTATTCTATAGATTTGATTTAGTTTCAATATGGCCGGCCATCGCGGTAAATGCGCCTGTCAACTGTATGTAATTTATACCGATTGCAGGTTGTTCATTATAGTGCTGGTTATGTAATAAAGTCGCTGGTTTTGCATCGAAATTTATTAGGCTTTTGGAATTTTTTGCCTGTGTATCTCATTCCAGAACTTGCAGTTTTTAAAACCTATAAACGTTTTTGTAGCAATAAGCGGCCGTGGATTCTTCAAAAGATTGACGGTCAATTGGGGTTGGTGTGTTACTGTATCAAATATTATGTAAATTGAATATGTTAATTGAATATACAATAGGCTTATTTAGCAGTTGAATCATAGGGGTATTCTACTCTCCACTTTCTATTCCTTCGGAGAATACAAAACTTTTTAAATATTACTGTATGTTCTGTACTCTACAGGGTACTTTATACGAGTACATGGATTCTCTACAAGTAATATCTAATATGTGTTTCGAAATATGTACATTTTGTTCTAAAATAAAATTCGTATGTTTCTGCACTCAAATTTAAGCACGCGACTAAAACAAATTATGCAAATGCGTCATATGGTAACAACATTTCTGAAAGTGTTCCCACACAAAAAAAAATCGCTAGAACAGTACTTTTAAAAGTTACCAAAACCTCATAAAACTGATTACTCGCATTAAAATCATTTATGCCGGCAATTAATACGCGTTGGATATTTTAAAACAATTTCGAGTGTGTGTCCCCGGGCGATCGGCGCGCCCGGAGCGCGGCAAATGGGCCCGAGCACGCCAACCAGCTTGTATCTAACGAATTATTGTCTATTTGTACGAATAATTATCGCGAAACGCGAACTACTTCAAGTCGAACGTAGCGTGTGCTCACGCTGTGTGGAGTGAGAACGAATGGCGCTTGTTACTCTGCGCAGTTCAAACGTATAAGTTATATGGAGCCAATTAAATTAACTTTGTTATTTTATACAGACGCTAAATGTGTACGTTCTGTAGCTCGCATGTATGCAAAGTTGAAATAACCAAATTCTACATATAATGTGCCTCCGCGCGTGTAGGTAGCGTTTAGAAGTCCAAATGTATCAGGCTTTGGGGCCTGTTACTACCGCGTATGTTTGTATGTTGTACACATAAAGGTAAAAAGCTTTAAAGTTGTAATAACTCTTGTACATTGCACTTTTTATTTATCTTTATACATCCGTTCAAGAGAACGGATGTATAAAGATAAATATCCGTTCTCTTGAACGGATGTATAAAGCTGAAGTAAAAGATTACTTCAGCTTCTCGTAAATGTTCGCTGGCAAAAAATTCTTATAACATTAAAGTCGCCTCCAAACCCATCCTCAATTTTAATTTTCAAACCAAGGCGGTTGTAAGCGTTTCTTTCAGCGTACAAAAACTTGGTATTTTTTGTTTCGTATGTAATATACGTATACCCAAAACAAATACTAATCAACAAAATCTGAAAATTTAACATAATAGAATGTATTCGTTCGGGATGTCCCGGGTCGAACACTACAAATGAATTTTTCTAATTTAGAAATTTTCTAGAAAATTTTCTAGAAAATCTAAATTAAAATTCTAATGGTTCGGAGACTGGATGTGTGCCCGATGCATGGCAATAATCTCACCATCTATTCCATAGTGAGACGTAAACGTAACCGGTGAAACGTGGGAATGTCCTGTATTTCTCTGTCTACCTCTTCGGGGATCACAGGCGTGAAGTTACGTTTCTAATATATTCATAACATTCCAGTATAATATATTTTATTCACCCGAATCTGGATTTTCGAAAACACATTCAAGCTATTTTAGAGATTCAATAAGTTCGTAATATATAATAAACTAGCTCGACTTTATGAATATATGAGCCACTGAAGAACTCTTTCCTTACAAACTTAACATCACGTGTTGAAGTCTTATGTACGATCTGACCTTACCACCCATAATATTAATATGTTTTTTGGAAATAATAAGGCAAGTCATGAATAGACTTCCATACAAAATGATAACTGAATTTATATCAAATACATTGCCTCTTTTATTTGAAACATGCATATTCTTAATTAAAATCATGACGCGGTAGTAATGCATCCTTAAAGAGATCATTAGGGTAATGAGACGAGAATCGTACAATAGTTTTAATCCAAATCGTATTGGTATAGAATGGAGACATCGATTACGAATTTCAAAGTATAATTTCCTATTGAACTATTGCCTAACAAGATCTAAAATAATTTAAAATTAAATCAAGACTTTTTCATCCAACATAAAGTCAATTCTTCAAGGAAATTTTTTTTATTCTTAAAAAAGTATTAAGCAATAAATGGTGTCTGATAGACGATTAATGAAATTAAATACAAAAACAAAATTATGTTAACGTGATTTTCTCGTTTTTATGCTTATTAGATCCTCAAGATTTGACTGTCTCGTTGGTCGTGTTGATTGCAAATGCGACTGCCGATCGAGAGGATCCGGTTCGATTCCCAGGTCTAACACTACTAAGTTTTCTAATTTAGATTTTCTAGTAATGGTTCGGTCTGGATATGTGCCCGATGCATGGCAAAAGGCTCACCACATATTCCATATCGGGACGTAAACGTAACTGGTGAAACGTGGGAGTGTTCTGCATTCCTCTGCCTACCTCTTCAGGGATTACAGGCGTGAAATTACGTTTTTTTTAAAGCCTCAAGATCTGTTAGAGATTTAGTGTATGAGTCAACTTCATCAAAGGAAATTAACCATGTCAAAAAAATACATTCTTGTTAAAATATATCTTGTGTCGCTTAATAAAAAGGTACAGAAATAATTGTCATATTCATCAGCCTATTGAAGTCCACTGTTGGACATAAGTCTATTGGGCATGCATGTTGGTGATCGCAGAGCACAGCTTCTCGCAACGGTTACGCTGCTGCCCATAGGCGGCCAGAGCATGCTGCCAGCGCCATGTTTAGGATGTATCAAGTATTTAAGTAGAATAATTAAGTAAATTTTAAAAGCGGCGAAGAAAACAATTGTTACAAATTGTGACACGCACATTATTAGTGAACAAATTCAAACATCTCGTAAATTATTCATTTAAATTGTAATCTGACCACTTGATACTTTATGAACTCGCATACCGAAACACGGGTGGCGAAGTTATGCGGTCATTACTACTTATTGAATAGTAATGAGTTATAAAATTAATATGAATATTCATAGATTTAATTATGCGTAAACAAACACATTAACATCGGTTAAGTTACAGGCATAACTAATTAAACTATTACAACGAGTATCAATGTCTCATACATTTGATAAAACGTCTGATAGCTGACAGTGGGTTCATTTAATTAAAGTTGTAGTTACAATTATATAATAAATTTATTTGCAGAACCATTTTTATTTTCTTTATTAATTTATTCTTTATTTTTGTTCAAAAGGCGACATTTATACCATTTTCTACAAGTCAACGCAAGCGGTGAAGACACATATGTTGGGGTAGGTACTCATTTCTTAAAATGAAACAAAAAATAAGCATTTTTATTAAATATAGTAACCATATATGTAAATAAATGAAAAGAAATTTACTTAAATGTAAGCTAGATATGCTTAAAACAAAGTTTATTTTAAGCATATCTAGTCAATTTACGCTTCGCAAATTTATGCCATAAAATGAATTCAAATTTTCACATATTGATCATTCTGCTGTGGAATTAATAAGAAAATAATAGATAAAAGCGCGTGAATATTCGCAACTCATCGTCAGCTCGGATAATGTTCTCTCTATAACCTGGACGCGTGTCTAACGTCGCATAATAATACGTCCGCGCATCTCGACGGTCGTCACGCGACTAATCAATTGGCGCGCACCGTGATGTCTTCATCAGCCGCTCGGGGGCGTTACGCCCTGCGCTTGCGCACCTAAATTCGCGTGCTTTTGTCTGTTCCTCGGCGAATATGGCGTGTTCACCGTGACGTATAAAAGTATATATCTACATGCGATTATATAATTATCTTTTACGACGTCTTTTCTATTGTAATAATAGTGTAACTAAATCAATCGTAATTTGTGACTAGTAATGCAGAAATAAAACAATGACAGCGCGGTGAGTAATGCCCGATTGGCGCAACCTAGACATTGTACGCTACATATTCCTCAATGCCAACATCTAGGATAAACCGGATTATAGGCAACTTTGTATAAGCTCTCGTGGTGTGTTTGCAGTTAATATCCTTCATCGAGTTATTTGTGTGACTATGGAGTAGTATATGTATGTGACGGCCAACATGTTAAAAATTTTAGTTGGATTTGAACAGTTAATTTGTTGATTCTTCATAATCTTGACCTTATGCCTTACCCTTAATTCGTAGCGCAATTAAAACGAATGTTGCTTAAATTGAGATGGCTTCAAAATTTTTTAACAGGACATAACATTGTCAAAAAAGAACATTAATCGCAATATTCACACGTAAATCACTCACACGCTCTACCAGACTGTAATAGAGTCTTCAGCAAATGCAAAAATAATAGCACTCTATACGTTCAGCATAGCTGTATTCCGTGGAACGCTTAGGAGGGTAAACGCGGCCGAGATTTATTTAGCCAATTGAAAGTGGCCACTTAAAGGAATCACAGCGCGGAGAGGCAACAAATCCAACAAATTGAACAGGATCGGCAATTACCGAAGACAATGCGTGCGTGAGAGCGGGACCCGGCGCACGCAGCCTGCGAATTAGACTCGTTATCTGGGCCTCGGGTAATTAGGGGAGCGTTCCCACGCGCCGACCCCCGACAGGTGGATTCCACCTTATTATTTCTAACGGAGCCCGCCAACCGGTCAATGACTTGGCGAATTATTCCTCTCAACCCTCCTTGTCCCTCGGTGGCTGTCTATGCCATTTGAATGATTACATTTGTATATAAATTAAAACTTGCGATCTAGTCTGCTACGTTTGTCATGTATATCGATATACATATTACTTTTATTTATGTATAGAAAAACGTTCATTTCAACCCTATTCAAGCCCTGCCATAACATTAATATCATAAGGGAATAATAAATCAAGTTCTAATTTCCATTACACATGTGATCTTTACGTCGAAGATAATATTGGTAGCATGTTGAAATACCATGTCTCTGAGATGTGCATACCACACGTATTGAACGGAAAAAACACCAAAGCTACTGTTTAATATAGGTACCTATGTAGGAATAAGATGCACCAATTAAGCTTCAATAGAAATAAGACTTCAATTCTTACCTAAACTGTCTACATTTCGTAATGTTACAAACGTTTTGTATATTTTAGTAAGGTAATATTAAATGTGTTAATTCATATTCGATATTAACCCTTAACGGCCACATGAGGTGATTAATAACCCCAGGCTTAAAAAAAGTGGAAATAGAGGTCTTAAACCTTTCAAATAAATTCATTTAACGCCATCTGCCGGTGACAGACATGTGTGAGATGTGACTTCACTACATAGTAAGTCAAAGAAATGCATGGTGGTGATGTGAGCGTTCGTTTTATCGGCCTGGGGTAACTAGTTACCCCAGTGTGGCCGTAACCGCAGTTCGTTTACAATTCTAGTCATCTTCGGTTTCCTTTATGTATGGAGTGTGCTGGTCAGTAATTATGACTAATAACTGTACTTTTTGAAGAATTGGTAGATACTGTTATTTTTTGTGGTTGTGGTGTATAGTGAGCGGACAACTCTAAAGTTTTAGTCGTTAATATTGCAAAATAGCGGAGTATTG
>DWEJ01003853.1:0-10117 GCA_018245835.1 Mysoria sejanus stolli | reverse complement strand
AATTTTACCTCTACCGGAAACGTACAATTTTCCAGCGGCGAATCAAATTCCCAATTTTATAGTGCCAAATCAATTGTCATTAACAAATTCAGTATGCCAGCTACCAAGCCAGCCGGCACCTCTTTCGATTCCGTGGCAGATGCCAGGTCCGGTGCCGGTGCAAACGCCAAATCCGATGCCATTGCAGATAACAAACCCACCTCAAGTGCAAATACCGTATACGATGCCAGTTCAGTTATCAAATCCGGGGCCAATTCAGACGTCAGCTCCGACGCCAGTGCAACAAGTTGCCGCGCCAAACTCGATACCGATAGTGCCAATAACGCAAACGCTAAACCAACCAGAAATGGTTTTAGAAAACAACATCTTGCCATGTCCTTGTCAAAGAGAAATAATATACCCATCTCCTGAACCGGCACCAAGTTGTATTTATAGCCCTCCGGTGCCTGAGGTAATACAGCCTGTTCCCTTGACGCCAGCTCAAGATACATTCGTCTGTCCTATACCCTCTCCCGCGACCCTCTTTAACCCGTTCCTCCCTGTTGCCTCTCCTGTTTCTACCTGGACGCAAGAGAACTTGCCAACTGCCACATCGGGAACTAGGAGCCACTATTTACGGAAGATACCCATACCGCCACCTACATTGTGATTTTAGAAATTATTTATTAATGTTATTTAATTGTAAGCTGTAATAAATTATAATAAATGTTCACATTGAACGTACAAATAAATTATTTCGAACAGTTCAGTTATTTTATTTTGGTTTATTTCTAATTACCGTAAGTTGTTATTTCCCTTATATTTAACGTAAGTTGTTATACACCTACATTATATCTATTATGTACAGTATATATTATAGTATATGCACGGTACAGCACCAACTTATGGCTATGTTGCGTTGTACTCAGAGCTATGCATATAATATATTTTTCGTAATGTAAGACTCCTGCGATCACTCGAGATCTGCTCGAGGATATTAGGTACTGCAGCATGTTTGTATGATGTGGAAAAATACCTAGTATCAAATTTCCAATTAACGCTGAGAAACTGCAGATTGCAAGATATAGACGTTTGGAAATGAGTTGCTGTAGTTTGGATGCTTAAAATTATAATTGTTAAGCAATCCCAAAAACAAATTATAACCCCACTGAGGTATTTGTTAGTTCTTCTCAGTTGTGGGCGCGGTACGAACTAACGTAAACTTATCTATAATGACGTTGATATGTGATTGCAAATCCTATATAAATAAATGATTTTGACTTTAACTTTGACTTTGAAATTGTTAGAAACCGTTTGTTTAAGTTTCATTATTAAGTTAAATTTGATAATGGACTGGACTAAACATACATAACATGCACATGTTAAGTATTCGAAGTTGCTTGTGTTTTTGTACTACCTCTGAACGATACTGTAGGCTCCACGATCGTACAATAAATGTGACACTAGTCATTGTATTACCGCTGCGCACGGGCTGGATGACTTGGACTCAAACCATGCAACTCTAGTGCTTATTGGAGATTTGGTATTTAAAAATCATTACGTAGGATGTTTTTATATCGATTTGAGGAGTCCAATGAAATTTATTTATAGTTTTATTGTCAAATAGAACAGATATCCACTTAAAATAATATATTGTAATAACGAAACAAAAAATAAATCGACTGCATCGTTAGTAGTATTGGTTGCAAGCGCTAGTGCCGTTTGGGAGATCCTGGATTTATTGGAGTATGTACCCGATATGCCTCACGACCTATTCCATAGTGGGACTTAAATGTGGGAGTGTGCTGTATTCCTCTGTTTACCTCTTCGGAGATTACAGGCGTGATGTTACGTCGAAAATAAACTGCAAGGAATTGTAGACGAAACGATTGTAACTTAAAGTAACTGTAACAGTAAAGTATATTCCAAAACGTGGGAAAAACTAAATTTTGTCACAAATCCTCACCTAACCAGGTTCCATTATGGCCTAAATTGGTTGACTTTTCAGAATGTGAGCCCTCGCGTCGGGGGTTACAAAGTAATAAATCTTCTAATTTTAACAAACTAGCTCTTTTTTGTCAGCATTTTTAAATGTTTTAAATTCATACTCGACATAAATACAGTGTCTTGGATTGGTTTGTGAATAATACAATATTCCTTAAAATATATTAATCAGTTACAATTTGTTGTATAGAGAGGCATATGCAATATGCATCCTTTATTAGACGAACTGAATAAGAATATCGTTACGATTAGTGAGATTCCAATAAAACCATATATTTTCTGGATTCTGTTAGATCTTAAATACTAAATACATACGAAAGAAATTAAAATAGACACTTGATAATGCTCTAATCTCTCGTTCCTGTGGACAATTTTTTAGTTTTTAGTTTTAAGTTAGATTTTAATTAATATTTGCTTTTATTTTTTTCCAACTGCTTCTGTCATTTTATCTTGTAGTGTACACATAGATTAGGAATATAATCTAGATATTTTAATTGTTAAATAACATACTGTTGATTTATATGATTATATTCCGTTTTGTGTGGCTTAGAAAATAAAATAAAATAAGATATCTTCACTCGAACCACAGACAATTAATGCGACTTTAATGCGACTATTAAATGTCATTCCGTTATTTATTATGATGCTCATACGTTTTAATTATACCATGTGCATGTGTATGTACATATAATGTCGGAATAGAACATTTCCTATACGGCATAGATAATCTAAGATTGATTCAAACCTATTTTTTAGTTTACGGGGAGAAACCTTCAAAATGTACTCGGTACCTTGGGAAAGATGCCGAGTTATGTAGGACTTTTACTGCACTGAAACTCCCTTGGCCGTTCTCAGCGCTAATAGGACCTCGGGATTGCACCGATGCCCTCCTAGCGTACCGCTCCTGCGGGTCCTTCTTCTGGGAGAAGCACCATGTCTCATCCCACGTCCTGCGGTTCCCACGACAGTACGCGGCCACTCATTCTCTCTGACTGATCGGTTCACGCTTCCATTCAAGCCGCTTACAACTCTCCAAGATTCCGTTGCCTCTTACGACAGACAGGAGACACCGTAGCTCGTATTCTTGTCCCGAGCAACAGGGGCATCGATGGTTGAAACCTATCACATTGATTCTTAGAATCGATATCCATGTGTAAATCCTTATCATTTGTGGTAATCTATGTGATAATGTAGTATGTTGCATAACTGATGAGGTTGCATCAAATTATTGTTGATAACGATGAGGTAAACTCTGTATCTGCCACTGATATAATTTCAGTACTTATAGAGTATGGTCTTGTCATTAGAATTACAACAATTTCTAAAGTTAACAATGATGATTGCAATATTTCTGATGTTTATCATAACGTTGAGCAAGGTAAGGGTAATTTGTATATTTTATGTTATCTTGATAATCGATATCTAGCGATCTGCACTAAACAAAACTATTGCGTCTATTTTTTAAATTGGTCTTACAGGGCTCTTACAGTACAAGGATCCCCATAATGAGTACCTAATATGTGTAAAATCGCTTTTGGGGCGGTATATGTTTGGCGCTTGACCAATGCAGGGTTTGGAAGTTAAGGATGATGAAAGGTCCTGGAATAGAATAGATGATGATGATGGTGTGATGCTGAGTTCAAATCTCGACTTGGACATGGTTTTTCTAACCATAAGATTTTTATAACTTAGTTTGTCTAGTGGCGGCTTGGATTTGGATATGTACCCGATGTGATGCAATAGGTTCACCAACGTAACGTAAAAGGGACGTGAACGTGTCTGGTAAAACGTGGGGCTGTACTACACTTCTCTGCAACCTCTTCGGTATGATAATGGATTGGTAGATGAGGTCTGTCAATGAGACTGTTATTTTTTTGTTTAAGGTAAATTGTCAGCAATTGCCAGCGAGGACACTATATCCGGGATTTTCACATGCTTCTTTATTTCAAGACTCGTTTCGACCACAAGAATTTATGCATGATCAATTAAAATTATTTTCGCGGTTTGAAAATAGTCTAAATAAACTATATATACCAGCCTATCATGAATCTGCTGGACCGTATTCTTCAACATTTTTTTCTCAATCGACATGTACTCCAAGAGTGGATTCATCTTCTGCTTTTGGACAATTTTCCTCAAATTTTAAGCAGTTAGCAAATTTTAATTCACAGGTTCCTTTTAAACCGTCTTTGAATTCTAATTTGTGTGCTAATGCATTGGAAAATGTAGCAACCATCTCAAAAGCGCAAGGATTAAGAGAATACATACCACAGCATATTGAAGGTGACCCTTCGATTCTATCTTCATTGAGATCTATAATAGAAAGTTATTTTTCAACTGGGTTAGATTCATCTCTTAATATGGAAACGTCAAACATACCAAAAGTGGCATTTTCTCCAATTCACCAGTATTCATCAGCAGCACCAATGCTACCACCCTTGGAACCGATTCCTTCTTTAGGTTTTGGCGATCCTCAATTAATCCCAAGAGTCCCACAAATTCCACAAATGTCATTTCCTTCATTAATATCTCCAAATCCACCTCCTTCAAGCTATGCAGCTCTTTCTGCTTCATCTTCAGAAATAGCTCTGCCAGCTACAAAATCAACTATTCCATCGCCACTTAGCCTTACAGAGGCAATACCTTATCTACAAGATGATCCAATTTTAGATACATTTGATATACCTATATCACCCGTAGGGTGTTTAGATTTGACTGTGACTCCTTATGGAACAATAAGTGAGACTTCTCTGATTGATCCTTCAATAGAGTTACCGAGAAGTCCCTTTTTGCCAGTAGCGTCCCCAGTTTCGGCATTAGCGCCTCCATTATCACCATTGCTTCCGCCAGCTTCACCCGAAGCTAGAGGCTCTACATTCTTGAGAAAAGTACCTGTTCCACCTCCTTTTATTTAAGAGATGACCAATAAGCATGTAACTGTTGAAATGCAAATTAAGTGAATGGAAAATAATAAAAATTAAATGTAATTTATTAGTATTAAATTAAATGTAAAATAATAATAAAATTAAATGAATCCTAAATAATGCCATCATACAAGTGACACGATATTTAATTTATTTGTAAAGTAGGATGAATATTTATTCAATATAATTTATTTAAAATTGAACTTTAGGTAGAGATCATAATAAAAATAAATTAACAAAGATCTGAATGTAAAAATACTGATTTAGCAGAGATTAGAAGAATATTACTTAAGTTTATTGATATTAATTTCATTTATATTATTATGGATATGTATTTTGTGTTTTTACCGATTTAAAGATCGTAAAATGATAACTAGCCCATTTCACTGTATGTAGATATATAATATTTTTAATAAATATTAATAATTTGTATTTATACATAGACAATTGGTGTGTTTTGAGTGTAATTGTCTAGTTTTAAAATAGTTCTTTTTATCATTTTATTTAAATAAAAATTCCAAAACAATACACATTCTGTTTTTTTGACTAACTTCGTGTGTGTCGTAATCATCTTCATAATCAAACTCAACTTTTTCATCGTTCCAGCGATGAACAAGGGTCTCCTCTCATAATGAGATGGATTAAGGCCGTAGTCTAGAAAGAGATCCAAGTGCGAGTTACAAACAAATTATATAAATAAAATTCTATAATCATATACTTTTTTAAATTGATTATAAGATGCGTCAAACGTCATTGCTAATTTTTACAATCCCGTTGCACTTGAAACTTAAGTATTAAGTGATACTTCCTATAAAAAACTTCAAGAGGAAGGAACGTTTGAGGTATCATCTGGTGAATGGCTTTATAAACGTTAACAAATTTTAAACTTAAGTATATGAAGGTTATAATTTATAACGATAATGTGTAATATGTGTAACAGTAACACAGTGAAATAAATTGTGTAAATTTCTTTACAAAACTTCCTCATTATAAAATTCGATTTAAATATAAATATCAGGTCATTGATACACAAATGTTTGTGTCGAACAAAGAGCGTAAATAGATTAATTTTATTCAAAATGTTTATACGAATTTCATTAATCATGTGTATTTTTGTTATAGTTGCTATGGTAAGTTACTGATTGTGATCGCACAGTTTTATTATAATGTCTGTGATTTATTACATTTATTAGGGTGTCAGTTTTTTTGAGATTATTTTTATATTATTTGTATTATGCAACTATCACACTTGCTAGCTCGCTATCTATGCTTAGATATGTACAATAAATATCAAAAGTTTATTTTCCACTTTCCAAATGTTTTATGCATTTTATTTCTATTATATCTTAAATAGATTACAAAAGTTTTTTTCTTTTTTATTATATATTTATTTACTCATACATTTCTCTCACTTTTAAATTACCACTTAATTATTAATTTTTAGATATGATTTTACCATTTCCCCTTTTATATCTCGCTTTTTCATTGTAGCTTATAACTATATCAGCGTGACAAATATGTTTTCTTTTAATTGGGAGCTTCATTTATATTTCTAGCTTACAACTGCCTCAGCGTCAAGTTCATTGACAGCGCCTCCGTCGATTCCAGCGTCGCCGCTGCCTTCAACAGCAACCAACTCATTGGATTCTGCTGATATACCGGATATAGCTCCTCGCTTTACTAGCAGCAAACCTATTCCACCGCCTTTTTTGTGATCACTTTAATTCATGTGATCTTTTATGAATTAATTTATGGAATGATATTTTAAATATTAAGGATTTTTTAATTTCTTATTCTTCATAAATATTATTAAATTAAAATAAAAAATGAAATAATAAGAATGGATAACTTTTAAAGTGTTGACCAGAACATTTAGTCTACTTTTATGAGACTAAAATATGGCCGATACTAAATTATGTACGTATTTTTATAAGATTGCTATGTTCATATGCTAATAAAGGAATTATTTATAGACTTTATAAAATTATTTATACATGTTTTACTTAATTGGCCCTCACTTGATAGATAAACGGCAACTTTATTTAGAGTATTTCCCAAAACAATATATAGAATCCATTTTTCCAATAACGTCAACAAAATCTTATATTTATAATAAAATACATATGTATTTGTAAATTTATGGTGTCTGATTTAGAAAATCCGTACAGCATACCACGTTTTTAGTACACATAAATCTATTTTAAAGTCGATTTATTTTCACAATAAAATCTAATCATTATTTATGAAACCATTTACGCAGTTTTTGATAAGCAATGTGATGTAAGTAAATGCAATGTAAGTAATTTTTTTATCTACTTAATCAGATGTTACTTAAAATTGTTACACAAAGTTCTATTATTTCTTGATAGACAACGTATATATAGATTAGTTTTGTGTACATAAGCGGAACATCTTTATAATTTTTACATTATCATAGCAATTAGTAAATGAAACATTCACAATGTATTTTACTGTAATATTCATTGGTTTATTTGCCGTAGCAAATGTAAGTTACTCTTACCAGTTATATCTAGATTTAATTTATACATTACAAATATTTAAGACATAATTTAAACGCGGATATGGCAGATCACGTGGGTCTATTCGCGTCCTGCCTAGGTTCAGCTAAATGCCCTGGTTGCCTACGTGTTGCAGCGTAGTTATTGTGTGACGCTGTGTTTAGCAATTCCCAACAGATGCCCAGCGTGGGGACCATGGAGATAACTCCTCCGGGAAGGCCTATGTTATATTTTTATGTATATTTTTGGGGTACAAAGTAGACCTTAACAGTTGATGTCACCATTGTTTGTTAGTCAATCTTTAGACAAAAAGATCACAAAACGCAGTATAGGAAAAACAAAGAAACGAATACAGCGTAAAATATATTTGTCTAAGTTTTTTTGACGAGCGGCGGTTATTTTGACGAGCGGTGAATTTACACGTTGTATTTAAACATAGGGTAGCATTTATAAAATATATTAAAAGTTGTTGTTATTGAACATTTCACTTTATTATAAATTTTTCATTTATTTTCCAGACCGTTACAGCTCAATACAAATCACCAGACGTTATGTCACCACGGATAAGAAATCTGCATACCCCGGCTCCAACTCTTCTACGGAATGTTCTTCCTAACTTTAGAGCGTACGGCGCCCCTCACCAGGATGCCGCGCTCTCGAGATCTTCACAGCCACAAGCGAAACCTTTAAAAATACAACGGAAGAAAGCATCTAAATTGAACAAAAGAGTAGCTATAGCTGATATTTTCAAGACATCTGCGATCAATAATTTATTTAATACTGCCAAAACTGCTAACGAAGCTGGAAGTAAGAAGGCAGTGAGAAGTGCTCTATTACCTATGGTGTCGCAAAAGAGTATTAATGAATTCTTTGTAAATAGCGGATTAAAATTGAAGTGTCCATAAACTTGATCATATTAATTCTTAATCTATTAACTTGTTACTTAAACAACCATTGAATAGAATCGGCTTTTTAAGCTTAGATGGAGCTATTTATTTATTTAAAGTAATTTAGATTAATAATTTATTTTTTGCTAATTGATATTAAGACTGCGTTGTTAATAAAAAATGTTTTTTTATTAAATAAGGAATGTTTATATAAATACGAATTTTTATTTTCAATATATTGGTCTTGACTGCGTTTTAGGTCAACTGGTTGTAAGTGCGACTTTGATCGAAGCGTCCCGTGTTCTAATTTCGGCCATGTTTTTATTGGATATTTCTCATTTTGAATTCCTGGTAATCGTTTTTAGTAATGGCTCTTAGTCTGGATTTATGCTCGGTGTATGACAATAGCTCATCCTGTGTTCCGTAAAAGTATACTTCGACGTCTTCGTAACTGGCGAAACGTGGGAGCGTAATGCACTCCTCCGCCTACCTCTTCAGAGATTATAGGCGTGAAATTACATTTAACTTTATTTTACAATGTGCTTTTTCAATTTATTTACAGACAAACTTAATAAGGGACTTTCAATAGATGTCAGGAGTACAGTATTATGTAGGTATTTGACCTTCATGTTCAAGGTCTGTCCTTGTCACTAAGGTCGACCTTGTATCCAAGGTTTTACCTTGAGTGTAAGGTTACGGTACATGTAAGCATCACTGTTCAAGAATTGTTAAAACATAAATATTTTTTTGTAATATTCTGAACTAAATACTATGTCTATATATGACAAAATTTAAAATTATGGTTTTATTATATGTATTTTGTTTTATCAGATATGTTATTAAGCGGCCAAATACTAGTTAAATTCGGGATTTTTAAACATATTTTGTACTTACTGTATAGACGGTTAATATTTATTGATTTTGCAAAACTTGACACCTTGGTACAATCAGATTTATACTGTGGGACTATTTTACTCTTATCCGACAAAAAATTAGGCGTAACCTATACTATTATAAGCAGACAGCTCATAAAGCAAACAAAAACTGTATAAGTATTTATATACTTAGGTAGATAAGCTTAACTATACAGAACAAATATAAAAACAAATAATCCTGGTTGGGAATGGAACCCACCACCTTCTGATTCACAAATATCATTAACCATTATCAGTGGTATATAAAATAATAATGGTATATAAAATGTGTTAAACCGCGATTCAGCACGTGGTTTTCCATGCATATAGCACTTACGCCACACTGTGTTGGTGTGCGACACATATCAACATGTCACATGCAAACACGTTCAAGGTCATATTTTAAAAACACTATTTCCAAATACATTAATTGAAGATAAATTAATATATCCTAACTTATTTAATGCTTATTTATTACCATTGTGATTAAAAAATGCGAAATAAAATTGCAATATTATTTTTAAGCGAATTCATGGAACGATTAGTTATAGTCTCAGCGAAGTTCGATAAGCTTTGACGTTTTTAATTATGGTGGTTTGAGCTAGGGTAATAAAGTTTGGGTTAACAGATGATATATCTACGATTTTCTAGTGGTACTCTTGTATCTTCTTTTATAACTGCTCGTTTATGATTTTTCATATTATTATATGTATATCTGTATCTTATGTTTGAGTTTGAAAGATATTGATGTAAGACTCATTAAAATAGATTATGTAATATAATTAACAGTTAATTTTAGACAGCATATTATAACGGATAAAGTATTCTTCTGCAAAGCGAACATATGAACTACTTAAAGAAGATTACAGCGTTAAAACGAGTCACATATG